>QJPP01000752.1:0-78640 GCA_003996215.1 Jaltomata sinuosa | reverse complement strand
GCTCATTGAGAATGTGTATTGACTATCGGCAGTTGAATAAGGTGACAATAAAGAACAAATATCCCCTTCCTAGGATTGATGATTTGTTTGACCAGTTACAGGGTGCTAAGTGTTTCTCGAAGATTGATTTGAGGTCGGGTTATCATCAAGTAAAAGTCAAAGAGAAAGATATTCCCAAGACAGCTTTCCGAACACGGTATGGTCATTTTGAATTTTTAGTTATGTCATTTGGGCTAACAAATGCACCAGCAGCTTTTATGGATCTGATGAATAGGGTGTTCAAGCCATTCTTGGACGTGTTTGTGATGGTATTCATAGATGATATCTTGGTCTATTCAAGATCAAAGGAGGACCATGCTAATCACTTGTGGCAGGTGTTACAGGTTCTTCGTGATCGTAAGCTATATGCAAAGTTTTTTAAATGTGAATTTTGGTTAAAATCTATGGCATTCTTGGGTCATATTGTCTCTGATGAAGGAATAAGGGTTGATACTCAAAAGATAGAAGCCGTGAAGAACTGGCCAAGACCTACAACACCTACGGAGGTTCGTAGTTTCCTTGGGTTGGCAGGGTATTATAGAAGGTTCGTTGAGGGATTTTCCTCTATTTCTGCACCCTTAACAAAGCTAACACACAAGGCAGCCAAGTTCCAATGGAGCGATGCATGCGAAAGAAGCTTCCAAGAGTTGAAAAATAAGTTGACTTCTACACCTATATTGGTACTTCCAGAAGGCATAGAAGGGTATGCAGTGTATTGTGATGCGTCGGGAGTGGGCTTAGGATGCGTATTGATGCAGCATGGTAATGTAATAGCTTATGCCTCAAGACAGTTGCGGCCACATGAGAAAAATTATCCAACCCATGATCTAGAGCTAGCAGCGGTTGTATTTGCTTTAAAGATATGGCGCCACTACTTGTATGGGGTTCATGTTGACATATATACGGACCATAAGAGCTTGCAATACATCTTTAAGCAGAAGGATCTGAATCTGAGGCAGCGAAGATGGCTTGAGTTATTAAAAGATTATGATGTTGATATCTTGTATCATCCGGGGAAAGCAAATGTGGTGGCTGATGCTTGAAGTCGTAGGACAATGGCAAACACCTATGGGCAGTCCATGGAAAGACAAAGAATAGCTAAGGATCTATACCAACTAGCTAGCTTGGGGGTTCGCCTTCTTGAATCTCAAGATGAAAGGATTATTGTGCAAAATGCAGCAGAATCCTCATTAGTAGTCGAAGTAAAAGAGAAGCAATATAAGGATCCTATTCTATTACAGCTTAAGGAGAATGTACAAAAAGGGGTGACAAGGGCCTTTGAGCTTACGCAAAACAAAGTACTCCAGTGCCAAAACAGATTGTGTGTGCCTAATATAGATGGACTAAGGGAGAGAATTATGACAGAAGCACATCATTCAAGATATTCTATCCATCCGGGCTCAACTAAAATGTATCATGACTTGAAAGGAGTGTATTGGTTGAGTGACATGAAGAAGAACATTGCAGAATTTGTTTCTAAATGTCCAAATTGTCAACAAGTTAAAGTAGAGCACCAAAAGCCTGGAGGTTATATGCAACATATAGACCTTCCAATTTGGAAGTGGGACATGATCAACATGGATTTTGTCACGGGTCTGCCTCGCTCATTTCGGAAGTTTGACTCCATATGGGTGATAGTTGATAGACTCACCAAATCAGCCCACTTCTTGCCGGTTAAGGCTACTTATACAGTTGAAGAGTATGCAAGGTTGTATATTAAAGAGATAGTTTGGCTACATGGAATCCCAATCTCTATTATATCTGATAGGGGAGCTCAATTCACCGTGAAATTTTGGAAATCATTTCAGAAGAGTTTGGGAACACAAGTGAATTTAAGTATGGCCTTTCACCCTCAAACGGATGGTCAGGTAGAACGTACAATCCAAACACTTGAGGATATGTTACGAGCTTGTGTATTGGACTTTAAAGGTAGCTGGGATGACCATTTACCACTTATTGAGTTTTCTTACAACAATAGCTACCATTCAAGTATTAAAATGGCACCTTATGAAGCTTTATATGGGAGGAAGTGTAGATCACCAATCGGATGGTTTGAAGAGGGTGAAACTACCTTATTTGGGCCAGATCTTGTTCATCAAGCTATGGAAAAAGTTAAGGTGATACAACAGCGGCTGGTAACGGCTCAAAGTCGATACAAATCATATGCAGATATTAGAAGAAGAGGGCTGGAGTTTGCTATAGGAGATTGGGTATTTTTGAAGGTGTCACCAATGAAAGGGGTGATGAGATTTGGAAAAAAGGGAAAGTTAAGTCCACGCTATATAGGGCCATATAATATTATTCGAAGAGTTGGCCAAGTCGCATATGAGTTAGAGCTACCCCAAGAGCTTTCAACAGTCCATCCGGTATTTCATGTCTCAATGCTTCAAAAGTGTATAGGTGACCCATCTCGTATTACTCCTATTGAAGATGTACAAGTTATGGGAGATCTCACTTATGAAGAAGTACCCATTGCTATTCTGGATCGCCAAGTTAAGAGGCTAAGAAATAAGGAAGTAGCTTCCGTAAAAGTACTGTGGAGAAACCAAGAAGTAGAAGAAGTTACATGGGAAGCGGAAGAAGCGATGAAATCCAAGTATCCTCATCTATTTCAGTCCAATGAGAAAGGTGGAAGTATCGAGTTGAGGCATTAACGAGTAAGTATAAGTCTATATATATTATCTGTTTAATAGTGGTACTTAACTTAGGCTTGAGCTTGTTTGGGCTGGTTAACTTTAATATCATTCGAGGACGAATGTTCCTAAGAAGGGGAGGATGTAACATCCCGTATTCCGCATATACTAGTCCTATTCATATATCACTTGATATAGCCTTGTCATATAGGTGAGGGACCGAGTTTATTATATGAGTAGTGATAGTTTAATGTGTATTGGGAGGTGCTGTAATGCCCCATTCAGTTCAGCACGTAAACGGCCAAGTTAACCTCGACAAAAGTATTTAAACTCGAGATGGTAAGGTTGTATTTGAGTAAATATTTAGGGTGAAGTTTTGTTAAAGCAAAAGGGATTAGAAATTAGAAAATAGAATAAAATAAGTGAGCTGCTTGCTTGACTTAACTAAGCTAGTAGGTGACAAGTAGGTGCATCACCTACTTTGACTTATTGACCAGCCTAAAGAACTAGGTAGGTGCATCACCTACTAAGACTATTTTGACGAGCTTAGAGGGCCAAGTACACCCATCACCCACTTGAATAAATTCTGGCCCAAAGAAGTGAAAGAAAGGGAATGAATTGGCAGCCAAGGCCCAATAAGGTTAAGTCCAACAAAGCCCATGTAAAATGGCCAAGTAGGTGTATCACCTTCTTGACATTTTGTGGCTCAAAATGAGCAAGGAAAGTCGGCCAAAGCAGCCCCCTTTAAAGGGGTTAAGACCAGCTCATTTCACTCATTTTAACTTGAAAAAAAAATAGATTTTAGAAGTTCTTTCTTTCTCTCTCTCTTAGCTTCACATAGCAGCCATACAATACCATTAGGGTTCTTAAGTATTCTCCCTCTTTTCAAGCTAAGTTGAAGGGGAGTTCAAGCTCTTGAAGAAGTACAAGTTAGGAGGACAGATTTTCAGAATTTAAGGTAAAGTTACTGCCCATTTTTTACCCCTTTTTATATGCAAGTTTGATGAAGAATTCTGTATGTGTTTGTGTCAAGAACCATGGGGTAGTGATTGGAATCCTTGAGTAAAAAATACTTTCTTATTATGTTGAAGGATGTTTGGGATTGTTTTAGGAGCGGTTTTATGTGTATATATTTGGGACAGCTTGGTGGAACTTGTAAAAGGGTGTGTGGAGTTGTATTGAAGTATGGAAGGAGGGTGTGGTAATACACCACTTAATTGGGTGTTATGTTAACTTGCTGCCTGCACACCTTTGTATGTTATTTGGTATATGTTGTGAAGTCGGAAGAGTTTCAAGGGACCTTATGAGAAGGTCGTACAGTATGTAGATATGTTTAGAAGCGAAGAGGTGAACGGAACACTCTTGGTTTGATCAATTACGAGCTTACTGCCTAGTTACTGATTTAGTGGGATCAAGTAGCCCAAATTAGTTAACTAGCTACTAATACTAGTTTGGCCACGTATTTCATTGTAGATAAATAATCTGAAAGAGGGAAGCTTAATTCGTTGTAATATCCGAGTTACACAACAAGGTATGTAAGGTTTCTCAGTTTCATATTCCTTGGCATGAACTCTTATATTTGTGTTGTTACCAACGAAGTGAGTTTCCTAGTAAAGGTACTTTCAACAGCAAGCCTTGTGAGTTATTCTCTAAGCCAAATGAGGTTCATTGTATCATATAAGCTCCTAAACAGTACGTTGATGTTACGTTTGTTCCTTATATCATTGTTACTGCCTTAAGTGCATGTCCACATGTCTTCTACTACGGGTCCATAGTTTTGAGCTCAATAAAGGTTACAACCACCAAAGTAACAATCTCAAGGATTAAAGAAACTAAATGAAGTAATCTGTATATGTGTGGGTGGCAGCCCAGGGGTGAAAGCCTAGCATGGGTCGATCCCTATTTGTGTACTTATGGGTGGCAGCCTAGGGGCGAAAGCCTAGCATGGGTCGATCCCAATTTGTATATTTATGAGGGTAACATCCCAGGGGTTAAATTGCCTAGCATGGGACTCCTCTTCTACCACTGATCAGTTGGTCACGTGTATTACATGCCTTACAATGATCATAAAGCAAAGAAGAGTAACCAAAGAACGTAATATACATGATTTCGCAAGTGTAAGCGAATGTGATCTTCTGTTCTTATTTACATGTTTATGCACTGATACCTTATTCTATTTGAGCCCTTGTTTACATATGATTTACTTTATGCCTTACATATTCAGTACATTCTCTCGTACTGACGTCCCTCAAGGGGACGCTGCATTTCATGCCGCAGGCACATGTACTCTGGCTAGTAGACCTCCCCAGTAGGAGCAAAGGACACTCGGCTGCTGTTGGTGAGCTCCAGGTTGATTCAGGGCTTTACCGAGTCTTTGGTATATATTTTGGGTATTGTATAGTTAAGGGTAAGGCGGGGCCCTGTCCCGACCTAAACTAAGTTTGTCTATCTTGTAGAGGCTTTGTAGACCAATGGTAAAGTAAAACTTAGTTATGTCTTTGCTCTTAACAGTTGTGGCCTCAATGGCCAGATCGTGTACATAAGTTTTGGGCCTATCTATGGTGGTCTTGTTATTCAGGCAGCTTATCTATAGTCAAAGCTTCTTAATTGTCATAGTTATATGCATGATGAATCACAGGTTATAAGCTGGTTCTCTCGGGCCTTTAGGGCATCGAGTGCCTGTCCGTCTAAATGTAATTTGAGGCGTGACAGCGTCGCCTCCCATTGGTTGTGAACTGGAGAGAAAGATATCAAAAATTGTAGGATGCATGCGAGAGGAGGGGCAAAATGCCCTTGAAGGTTTGTCCCTCACACATGCTTTAGCATTCCAAACAAAAAAAACTGGCACCAACACATCTGAAAAATGTCACTTGCAAAGTGGCATGTAAAATGCACAAGGTCATAGGTGAATCCCATATCAAGGAATAGGCGCAAGTAAGTTTGAATTTTTTTGGCCTACCCATTGACCGACTAGATCCAAAACTCCAACCCGCCCCTCTTCTTCTTCTTTTCTCCTTAAACCTTCTCCCCCACTTCTTTTCACACAATTATTCTCCCCATACACCTTCAAACTTCCCCAAAAATCCCTCAATCTCCCAAAATCTTCCCCACAATCTTTTTCTCCTTCCCCACCACTTCACCACTAAAGTCCGCCGCCGCTGCACATCACTTTTCCAGTGAGGAAATTTTGGGTCACCATTTTAGGCCTAAAGCTCCAAATTTTCACTCCTAAATCTCTCTTTTTCACTTGTGGTAAGTTCCCCAATGTTAAATCACTATTTTTAAGTACTTTGGGAATATTATTTGTGAAGCATGCAAGTTTATTCTACCACATTGTATTTTTGGGTGAGATCTAATTTTTAAACCCTAATTTTAGGGCCTATTGTTGTTTTTAATTGTGAAAAACTTGGCAGAGCGTGTTTATAGAGTTATACATGTTGTTTGTGATAAATTTTGGCCTAAATTCATGAGTTGTGGGTGAAGTCTGAGTAACCACTTGTGATGATGCATGATTTGGCCCAATGATAATTTTGGTGACATCGTTCTTAAGGCCAAATCATCATCTTTACAAGTTTGTATTGTGCTTTGTTATGATAGGCTCAAATTATATCTCATTGCACCCGTGTCTTGTTTTAATTTATTATAAACTATTTGGTCAACGCTTTGGTTGAGTGGAGTAAATTTTTGGTATGGTTGATTGTGCTTTTTATGCTTATCGTGAGGCTTAATATTCTCGATGATAGATGGGGTAATGTTCTTCTTAAGGGAAGTGATTGAGTGTACGTCTCCTATTGTTTGGGTATCGCATGATTGTGAAATTCTTCGGGAAAGTCTGAGTAACCAGATAATTGAAAATTGGTCAACTATGGCTTACCATGCTTTTTTCCAATCGAATTACATGTTTTTAGCATGCATAGCACTTGCATCCCATAGGTGTTTCCCTGCGAATTGCATGTGCAATGCAATTGAAAACAAATAATTAGAAAATTATTAACTGCTTTCACCTTTATTCCGCATGTGAATCGTAGGTCATCACCTGCGAAACAAAAGAGGCATTGCATGTAGTGTGGAAGTTGCCAGCTTACTACCAGCAAGGGGCAAAGTCACATGCGAAACACGAGTCGCTGCATGCGTATCGAATATCCCTTCACCCATGCCAAGCGTTATTTCCAAGTTTACTGTTAGCATGTGCCAAGTCACATGCAAAGTGCAAGTCTCCACTTGTGAATTGCATGTGACTAGCACATGCCAACAGTTCCCATTGTGCCTTTTTCTTCTGTTATGGACTCAAATTTTTTTTATTTCATTCTTTTACTTCTTGTAATAATTTATTTCTTCAAAATTTGTGTATGTTTTCCTGGAGCATACATCTATTTTCAGGACTATGACTTTTTGTAGGCACAAAACAAAATGTCAAGCCACAAATGGAGCATCAATATCTGCGAACCTTACTGTACTTGTGCAAAATAAAGGATCGTCTGAATCACAAATTCGATTTGGACTTAAGGGGATGGAGGCTTATTATCTCATCTTTTGTGAATAGCAAACTATTACAGAAGAATCGGTATTTGATGTAGACTCCTTCGGGAATAAGTTCTCAAATATAGCCAAGCAGTTATATAAAAGAGTGTGGGATAAGTTTAAGTTCCCGGTCCTTATTTCTTAAAATTGGTATGAGAGATCTATGCTTCTTATCAGACCAGACAAGATATTCTAAAGCATAAGGGTCGAGTAGACAAGATTTCATGTCAGAATCAGTCCTAATTCAAGTCAGAGAGGTTATCATTACCCCTGATGCCATTAATTATGTAGTCTGGGATGATGACCCGCGCATGCCATCAGGTTTTTCCTAGCACGTAGCTTTAAAGGACAACCAATATGCTTGGATAGCAAGTGTCATTGCCAAAGGACACCCCTTTTGGGTAGTATCAAAAGGTCATATCTCTCATCAAGATCTTAAATTTGAGGCTCGTATATGGCTGGATTTTGTTTGCACACAGCTTATCACATCACAAAACACCACCCATCTTTCCATCGAGGTAGTTATTCTCATCTCATGTATTATGTCTAGTATTCATGTCAATGAGGGGGAAATTATTGCTGATCAATTCAAAAGAATTACTAGACATCAGTCCACTTCTATGCATTTCCCTATTCTCATTAGTAAGATGTGTCTACGGGAAAGGTTTCCTCTATTCGGTCCATTGGATAAAACTCGCCAAGAAGAGGGCATGATTTATTTGTCCACTAAGAGGGATAAAGATGCTCCATCCATCAAGAGGAGAAGGCTCTCCATAAATCCAAATGTATAGAAAGGTACAGGCCATACCTTGATTGCTTCACATAGTCAATTGGAGAGTCCACCTCCTACCCCTGGGATGTCAGGCACAACCCACATTGTCCATCCCTTCAACCTTCTCAAACACTTGCTACTTCATCTTCATGTGCTTTACTCAAGCTTTCTTATGTCGCCCTTCATAATGATGAACATTTGCACAAGATAGCTACGAATATTCCATGCATGATTTAGAAAGCCATTAAATCAGCTTTAAAGCTGATATTGACTAACTTTCACAAACTGTGTGCTCAGGTTGACACAATAGAAAGGGATGTCGGTGCACCCAAGAAGGAAGTACCTCAGACCACATAAAATGTCGCACACTTGGATATTAATTTATCGGCTATTGATTCGACATCACCTCAAAAAACTAGGAGCCCTACAGATGATTGGTGTGTGGGTGAGATCTAACCAAATTATGGGGAAATATCTAAAATTCAACAAGTTTTCCCATCGGATGTGAATGCTATGAGGTCATAAGAACCCCCAATGCAAATGTATCGCTTATCTCACTTGGCAGTCAGAGATCTTCAGACTAGACCCAGCTGGGCGTCTCCACCTCCATCGTATCATGAGTTGATGACGCTTCCGAATAGGTGGGAAATTTTTTATCCTCTTGGTCCCTTTAAAGTCAGGTGGGACTCATTAATTCCTTCGGTGGAAGAATTTTAGATTGATCTAGAGCATGCATACGTTCCACCACCACCCAGGCCTTTGAGGGAACTATATCTCTATTATTCAAGAAGGCGGTGTCATCAACCTTAAAGTCCCTAGGAGTTCTTGCACTTCATCTCTTTGTATAAGTTTTTGTACATTGGGGGTAATGCTTTGTTTAATCTTGGGGTGTAATTAATATTATTTAAACCACACTATGAAGCATGTCTAAATCTATATTTTGTCATGTGCTCTACAATGTGCCCTTGTTGGGTTTGATGCTTATTCTTTTTCGTTGTGCTTTGAATATGAGTTGCCATATTACTGAGTTAGTCCTACACGCTTAATTATTTCACTACCCGCACTTTGCAAATATGCTTAGTGCCTATGTCAGGCCTCGTTTTTTATTAATCCATGAGCGCATAACTCAAACATCACCTTTGTGAATAGTAGTTAAATTTGGATAAACTCTGAAAGTTTTATTCATACTATGGTTCTTTCCCAAGGAGCAAATTTTCTTTTGTTTATTTTTATGTTGAACCAAGTTGGCATCTCTCTATGATAGATTGAGAGGCAGCTTTCTTAAGGGAAATATCAAGTTTTAGTGTTTAATTGAGTCCATCTGTTGCTTGTCATGAAATGAGCCCACCAAAAAAACTTTCTTGGAAAAAGGATTTGCAAATCGAATAAAAGAGGGGAAAATGAATTTTGACTAAAAGCATTCTCTTTTCACAACTTGAACACTCTTTGTTTGGCTTGATTGATTCACAAACGAGTGTGCGGAACTCGTAACAGCTTGTTAAAAGTCATTTGTCTCAATTGATTTTGAGACTAATTGAAAATTTCTTGTATTGTGATTCCTTGTGTGGTAAGGCTTACTTAGTCCTTGTGCATGCATATTGTCTAGAACATGCCCCAAATATGATTCAAGGTGAAATCCTAGTTGTTGCCTAGCTTAGAAGATAACCTTAGGCCCTCTTTGTACAAGTCACTTTACCCAAAAGATCCTTCCCTCAATATTGATCTTAATTAACCCCTTTTGAGCCTTAACCATTTCTTGGCACCCATGTTACACACCTTGACCTTCTTGAATCCTCAATATTGGCACTCCTTCCTGCCTAATGGCTAGAAATGAAAGTGTTGGCTAAAACCATAAGTTTGGGGGATATATGAGTAATTAAAAGACACTGTGATGTAGTCAAAAGCCTAAGTTTAGGGGTGTATATATTGTGATGATAGACAGAGAAATTCTTCTCAAAGTGTGAAGTAGCACCCAATTCTTATCTTAAGAAGTCATTGATCTAATGAATGAAAGATTGAAAGAAAGAAAAGATTGGGTTGTGTCACCTCATGAGCAAAAGAAAAGGTGCTTGGAATGATAATCGTGAAGGAGATAACTTGGGTTATGAGAGGGAGTAATAAGTTAAAGTAAATCAAAAGATGTGAGAAAGTGCAATTGATTGTTTATAATAGCGTTAGGGAGGATTAGTCACTTGAGCCAAAATGAAATCCTCACCTTAACCCTGTCACGACCCGATTTCTCAGTCATGATGGCACCTACAACCCTCCAGTAGGCGAACCAATTCCCGTAGCCCAGGACAGTTAGTAATGGGCTACTATCTAACAACTAAGCAGAAAAATAGTTTAATAAGCAAAAAGTGAGGGAACAAGATGAAGAGAATAGATAACAGGAATATATATATAGATATATGTGGAAACTAAACCAAACCCCAAGTCCTGGTATCATAGTATAGAGCTGAAACTACATACATGGAGTGCAAACGATCCAGAACAATATATACAGATGTCTCTGAATGGTAATAGAGTACATAAAGCAAAAGATAAACTAAAGCTAAGCTACGATCGCCAAGAGCTCACCCTCAGTCTGAAGTAGACCCCAACAGATCTCCAAGCACGAATCACAGCGATCTAACGGCGATGTCCCACGCTAGAATCTGCACCCAAAGATGCAGGGGGGGTAGGGTGAGCACCAAATGCAGACAGAATAGAAGCAAGCAGTCACAGAAATCAACGGAAGGTACACTGGAACTAGCCTAGAGGAAAATCAACAGAACCACATGTGAGTCCAGTAAGCAGAATATACACACCATAGGCACAGGTGAAAGTAAGAAATAACGCACCTGGGGTCCTTGCAATAACAGTGTATACATAATAAGTTTACGAAATGGACGGTGTACCGGTAACCTCAAGTGTAAGGAGAGGGAAAGAGTAATGATAGGCATGCTCAGAGACATGAATCAAACTCAACTAATCATATCAATCTCAATCCAGAACTAACATTTTAGCAGTAACAAATTTCATTCTTAACCGTAACAAGGAATAATTTCGTAAGTAAATAGAAAGAGTCTACCTACAGTCCCCCGGCCGCCCATACAACCGAGGAACACAAACAAGTGAAAACAAACCCTCCGGCATCCCATACTACCGGAGCGTACAATCAACAAACAGCAAACAAGGGTGGAGCCTCAAACAATGAATGATATGATGCATGAAGATCTCAAGTGAAATGGTATCTCTGTATGTACCTCCTCCGGTGCCGATCCGACCCAGCAGGTAGGTTCCATGGAAGGACACTGCCCGTATACCTCTACTCCACCGTATACCCCTCCTCCGGCACACGCAGCCCGTAGCCCCAGGCCCGGATGGCAAGGTCCATGGAGGTCCCTGACCCCATACTAAAACTCAGTATCAAAACATGTCATCCGGAAGCAAGTCCGGGTTCAAGATAGAGACCCAGTCTCTAATATGCATGCCCAGACCCTGTCCAGGACTAAAGTAGTAGGAAAATATCTCAAAACCCCTCCAAGTGTGCCCGGGCATAACCGGGTCTAAACAGTAGAAAGTAACTCAGGTGCTCGGTCCGACCGAGGCTAAAAATCATATCAAGTAGCAAGAAAACTCAACTAGCACCCCGACCCTGCCGAGTCTAGCGTAATCGTAAAACTGATGATTTAAATCATAATTTTACTTTCTTTTACCCAAGAATATTCACAAGTTAAATCAAACCATTTCCAATTCATTTTCATCAAAAATGGGCCCCCGGGGCCATGCAAGGTTTAGAAAATAGTGTCAGTAGCCCCGAAGCCCAAACCATAGTAAAACATGGATAAAACCTCTTTATATGCATGGAAATGGTATGATCACACACAATAGCTGCCTAGCAGCTCACAATCAACCTATCGACCCTGCACAGGCCCACAGCTACTCAGCAAGCATAACCAGCCTAGAAGGATAATTCTATGCCCGGGACTCGCGGACATTCCCAAAATCCCACCTTCTATGTTCCAGAGTAAACAAGGTCTCACCGGACCACAAGGGTAAATAAAATAAATCGGCAAGTACTACAAGCAACGGAGGAACAAAAGTAGGCGGACATGAATAAAGCGGTCGAGGTCTGTGGTACCAACCTAATAAACCAACCCAAGGATGCCCATTAATACAATTTTATCCTATATATGCGGAGTCTAGGGAAAATAAACTGTAACCTACCTGTCGTCCGATGACGAGCTGCTAGAGCGATGATATCCAATCCTGAACCGCTCCGAAAAACTCCGAAACAAAATCAAACTTGACTTTGGGCTTGAACAACTTGACGTAGATAATTGATTATTGATCCGTGATAGAATAACTCGTCAAAGTATATTTCTCATAAAATCTCTCTTCAACGTGCTAAGAGTAGACACATATACGTATGTATGCAGCAAGGAAATTTGTTCATATTAGTGGGTATTATTTCACTGAAAGTTTAAGAATGAGTGATAATCAAGGATAAGCACTAATTACCATTGTTTATATAAGTTATCAAATGACAATTATAATGGATATATACATATTAATATAATAGGTAATTAAAGTCCTAAATGGGCATGTGGCAGCACATTAGTAAGTGAACAAACTTGGTGTCCTTCCCCTCCACTTCCACGTGGAAGTGGGGGTTGTTTAACACCTCAACGCCTATTCCGTTATATAAATATTCGGGTATTGCATAAATTCGTGGTATAATAAATATAACTTTTTAAATAAACCGTAATTCATAGAAAATATAATAAATACATACACAATTATGTCATAACAAAAGTATTTTAGGAAGGCAAATAAAAATAAAACTTTTTGCCACATTCAACTTTTAAATTAAATATTTTCAAGTACGCACGATTTTGATACTCAAGAACTCTCTTGGAACCCTCTCTTATGTTTTCTCATTGTTTCAGAACTGAAATGGCGTTTTAAAACGTGAAGCTGAGGCTTTAAATTGATCTTGACCCGACCCGGTTCGCGACCCGGTTCGCGACCCGGTTTCTGCCAGACAGTCCGCGGTAAAACAGTCATAACTCTTTACTCTGAGATCAGTTGGACGTGAGGTTTTGTGCGTTGGAAACTAGACTCGTAGACCTTCGATTTGGTATTTCGGGGGACTTCTAACTCTTTATATATTGAGAGAAAATCTCTAAGACATTTTACCCAAAGTTCAGAAATTATTAAAGAAACTTACAATAACTTTTGCCGAATTGCTTGACTTCAAAACTTATCATACGACCAAACAAATGGACCCGACACCAAAATATCGGTCCTGACAAGCCTTAAATGACTTGGGGCCGCTACAAACAAGCTCTAACGGTACAAGGAAAATGTATACGTGGAAATGACCGGAAGAGTCATTACATCATCCACTACTAAAAAGGACTTTCGTCCTCGAAAGTCAAGGTCAAGGGGGTACCTGAATGCTCAAACAGCTGCGGATACTGAGCCTGCATATCTCTCTCAGTCTCCCAGGTAGCCTCCTCGACTGGACGGTGCCTCCACTGAACCTTAACAACCGGGATCTCTCGAGGCCTCAATCTCCTGACATCTCTGGCCAAAATAGCTGCCGGCTCCTCAACAAAGGCTAAACCCTCACCCAACTGAACTGAATCCCACTGCAACACATGAGACTCATCTAGGACATACCGACGTAACATCGAAACATGAAATACAAGATGTATTGCTGAAAACATCGGAGGCAAGGCTAGCTGATAGGCAACGCTACCAACCCTCTGAAGAATCTCAAACGGCCCAATGTACCTGGGGCTAAGCTTGCCCCGCCTACCAAATCTCATCACGCCCTTCATAGGCGATACACAGAGAAACACCAAGTCACCGACACTAAACACCAAGGCACGAAGCCTACGATCAGCATAACTCTTCTGCCTGCTCTGAGCTGCCCGAAGTCTATCCTGAATCGCTCAAACCTGATCTAAGGAATCTCGAAGCAAATCTGTGCTCTGTGGCCTAGAACTAGAACCATCAAACCAACCTACCGGTGATCTGCAACGCCTGCCATACAAAGCCTCAAAAGGTGCCATGCCGATACTCGAATGGAAGCTGTTATTATAAGCAAACTCTGCCAAGGGAACAACCTGATCCCAAGAACCTCCAAAGTCAAGAACACAACCCCGAAGCATGTCCTCCAGAATCTGAATGGTCCTCTCGGACTGGCCATCTGTCTGAGGGTGGAAAGCAGTACTAAGATGAACCTCTGTACCCAAATCTCGCTGAATAGACCTCCAGAACTGAGTTGTGAACTGAGTGCCGCGGTATGAAATGATAGAAGATGGGACCCCGTGCAACCGAACAATCTAACGAAGGTAGATCTGAGCTAACCTCTCTGCGCCATAAGAAGTCTGCACCGGCAAGAAATGTGTTGACTTAGTCAGCCTATCAACAATCACCCATATGGAATCAAACCCATGAGAAGTACGAGGCAAACCAACAACAAAGTCCATAGTAATCCCTTCCCACTTCCACTCAGGAATGGGAAGTCGCTGCATCAAACCACCAGGTCTCATGTGCTCGAACTTAACCTGCTGACAATTCAAGCACTGAGATACGAAATCCTCTATATCCCACTTCATAGCACTCCACCAGTAAAGCTGCCTCAAGTCTTTATACATTTTTGCTGTGCCAGGGTGAATGGAGTATCTAGTACAATGTGCCTCATGAAGTATCAACTGAATCAAATCACTAACCCTCGGAACACAAAGGCGACTATCAAACCTTAGAACCCCATCTAAATCTAGGCTAGCCTGACTGATCTCACCCTGAACAACCCAATCACGAAGGTCACACAACTGCTGATCCTCAAACTGACGGCTCTGAATCTGATCAATCAAAGTAGAAAGAACCTCAACACTGGCGAGAACTCTGCTAGGATCCGACAAGTCAAGCCTAACCAAACGGTTAGCCAAGGACTGGATGTCCAAGGCCAACGGTCGCTCTAAAATTGAAAGAGAAGCTAGGCTACCCATACTCACTGCCTTCCGGCTCAAGTCATCCACTACCACGATTGCCTTTCCCCGATGATACAGAATAGTAAAGTCATAGTCCTTCAGTAACTCGACCCATCTCCTCTGTCTCGAGTTCAACTCTCGCTGACTCGTGATATACTGAAGACTACGGTTATCAGTGAAGATCTCACAGTGAACTCCATATAGGTAATGCCTCCAGATCTTGAGCGTGAAAACTACTGCTGCCAACTCTAAGTCATGAGTGGGGTAGTTGCGCTCGTGAACCTTCAGCTGCCTCGACGCATATGCTATTACTCGACCCTACTGCATCAACACACAACCAAGACCAACCCCAGAAGCAGCACAGTACACGGACAAGCTCTGACCCTCAACCGGTAAAGCCAAAACTGGAGCTGAAGTAAATAAGGCCTTAAGCCTCTAGAAGCTATCCTCGCACTGATCCGACCACTGAAATGGGACATCCTTCCTAGTCAGCATAGTCAAGGGTGCTGCTATGGAAGAAAATCCCTCAACGAACCATCTGTAGTAACCTTCTAACCCAATAAAGCTGCGGACCTCAGTAGCAGTAGTAAGTCTAGGCTAATCACAAACCACAGAAATCTTTCCCGGGTCAACCCTAATCCTATCCTTAGACACCACGTGCCCTAGGAATGCAACTGACTCTAGCCAAAACTCGCACTTTGATAACTTGGCATACAACCGATGATCTCTCAAAGTCTGGAGTATAACCCTCAAGTGCTGCTCATGCTCATCTCTTCTACGCGAGTATCCCAAGATGTCGTCTATAAAAACTATCACAAATGAGTCAAAATACGGGCCAAGAACCCTGTACATCAAGTTAATAAAGGTTGCGGGTACATTAGTCAACCCAAAAGACATCACCAGGAACTCATAATGGCCATAACGTGTCCTGAATGTTGTCTTAGGGATGTCCTCCGCCCTAATACTCAATTGATGGTAGCCAGACCTCAAATCAATCTTCGAAAACAGAACTGAACCCTGAAGCTAGTCAAACAAGTCATCAATCCTCGGCATCAGATTCCTATTCTTCACTGTCACCCTATTCACCTGCCTATAATCAATACACATGCGCATCGACCCATCCTTCTTCTTCACGAAGAGAACAGGAGCACCCCAAGGTGACACACTAGGTCTAATAAACCCCTTAGCTAACAGATCCCGGAGCTGCTACTTAAGCTCCCTCAACTCAGCAGGAGCCATACGGTAAGGAGAAATAGAAATAGGCCTGGTGCCCGGCCCTAGATCAATAGCGAAATCAATATTTCTCTTAGATGGAAGGCCTGGTAGGTCGGTAGGAAACACATCGAGGAAGTCTCTAACCACAGGAACAGACTCAGGAGAAGTAGGGTCAGCACTAACATCTCAGACATATGCTAGATAAGCTAAACACCCATGGGAAATTAACTTCCTAGCTCGAAGACAAGAGATGATCCCAGATGGTGCATGGCTAACAGAACCCTGCCACACAACCGGGGATACACCGGGCACAGATATGGTAATGTTCTTGGCATAACAATCCAAAACCACACGGTGAGGGGATAAACAGTCCATGCCCAGTATCACATCAAAATCTAGCGTATCAAGAATCATCAAATCACCCCAAGTCTCTGAATCACCAATAGATAGCATACAAGATCTCACAATCCGATCCACTACTAAAAAATCTCCTATTGGGGTCAAAACAGAAACAGGAACAGATAATGGCTCACTAGCCAACCCCAAACAAGGCACAAAGTAGGAAGATACATATGAACAATTGGATCCAGGATCAAATAAAGCCATAGCAGACTGATGGCACACATAAATCGTACATGTAATCACAGCATCTGAGGCCTCTGCCTCTGGTCTCCTAGGGACCGCGTAAAACTGATGACGACCTCTACCTGCCCGACCGCGATCCCTACCACCTGCTCTGCCGCGTAGAGCACTACCTCTACTCTGACGACCACCCCCTCTAGCCGGGGGCTGAACTGCTCATAAAGGATCGGCCAACTGAACTGTACCCTGCTGAGGGCAATCTCTAGCAAAATGACCAATCACACCACAAGTAAAATAAGCCCCTGGTGGCCTACTCGGTCGAGATGAACCAGCAAACCCCGTATAACCACCACGGCCTGATGCCCCAGAAACTGTACCTCTCGAAGACTGGCCGCCATAGCCCTGATGGCTGCTCTGACCCTGCTTGAATTGGGTACTACCGAAAGTCTGAAGGGAATCCTGAACCGGTCGGCTGGACTGACCCTGATGCTGCTGTGGCTGATAACTCCGGCTCCACTGTCCAGGACCTCTACCACCATATTTGGAACCACTGTAGACACCCTGATGTAGAGGCCTTTTATCTCTGGACCCCTGATCATGTCGCTGTAAGTCCTCCACGGTGCAGGCATAGTCTACGATAGCCTGAAATGACTGACCACCTGCAATCAATATCTCAGTTGGCTGTCTGATCTCTGGCCCAAACCCCATATAAATATGCAAATCTTATCTGCCTCGGTAGGAATGATCATAGCTCCGAACGGTGCTAGCTAATGAAAACGGGTCTCATACTCTGAGACAGTCGTAGACCCCTGCATAAGGTGAGTAAACTGCTCCCTGCGACGCTCACGATCACTCTGAGGTAGGAACTTGGCCATAAAGGCCTCATAAAACTCAGACCAGGTCAAAGGAGGTAACGATAGTGGTCTACAAGAAACATGAACCCTCCACCATAACTCCTCTGGGCCCTCTAACTAATAGGTAGTATAACCAACCCCGTGAGTCTCCAACAAACCCAAATGATGCAATATCTCCTCACATGTAGTAATAAAGTCATGTGTATCCTGTCCAGAAGTACCAGCAAATCTCGGAGGTGCTAACCTCAAAAACCTACCCAACGCCTTCTGCTCTGACTATGTCATAGCTGGGCGAGGAGCAAGAGGTTGTGCAACAGATAGAACCGGAATGACCTCCGCACGGGGAGCCATAGTAGCAGGCTGCGCTCCAGAACTCTGTGCACCCAGGGCTGCCCCCTGAGCAGATGTCTGCGCTACCCCAAAAAGCCGCTCTCCATTCACACCCAAAAGCTGTATTAGTAATCCCCAAATATCTGGAGACTAAGCTGCGGCTGGAGCTGGCACAGAAGTGGGAACTGGAGCTGGTACTGGAGCTGGTGGTACCTGGGCTGCCCCCTGATCCACATGCTGCTCGGGCTCTATCTCCACTCTAGTAGCTCTAGTAGGTGCCACTGCTTGAGGGCGTCCTCGACCCTTAGCTGGAGTGGGAGGCTCATCTCCGCGTGATGCCGATGATCTCGTACGAACCATCTGTGGAAGAATGAAGTAGAACAAATTAGATTTCCAGAATTTCAAGGGTTCCACACATGACACAGAAGCAATGAAAGAGTCAAATTTCCTAAAATGACACTGTAGCCTCCCAAAGATTGAGTACGGACGTCTCCGCCCCGATCCGCAGGACTCTACTAGACATTGGCTCCTATACCAATAACACCGGTGAACCTGGCTCTGATACCAAGTTGTCACGACCCAATTTCTCGGTCATGATGGCACCTACAACCCTCTAGTAGGTGAACCAATTCCCGTAGCCCAGGACAGTTAGTAATGGGCTACTATCTAACAAATAAGCAGAAGAATAGTTTAATAAGCAAAAAGTGAGGGAACAAGATGAAGAGAATAGATAACAGGAATATATATATAGACATATGCGGAAACTAAACCAAACCCCAATTCCTGCTATCATAGTATAAAGCCGAAACTACATACATGGAGTGCAATAGATCCAGAACAATAAATACAGATGTCTCTGAATGATAATAGAGTACATAAAGCAAAAGATAAACTAAAGCTAAGCTCCGATCGCCAAGAGCTCACCTTCAGTCTGAAGTAATCCCCAACAGATCTCCAAGCACGAATTACAGCGATCTAACGGCGATGGCCCACGCTAGGATCTGTACCCAAAGATGCAGGGGGTAGGGTGAGCACCAAATGCAAAGCATAAGGTACCCAGTAGGTATCATAGGCCAACTGGGCACATATAAGATAAAAGCATAGTAACAGACAGAATAGAAGCAAGCAGTCACAGAAATCAACGGAAGGTACACAGGAACTAGCCCAGAGATAAATCAACAGAACCACATGTGAGGCCATTAAGCAGAATATACACACCATAGGCACAGGTGAAAGTAAGAAATAACGCACATGGGGTCCTTGCAATAACAGTGTATACATAATAAGTTTACGAAATGGATGGTGTACCGGTAACCTCAAGTGTAAGGAGAGGGAAAGAGTAATGATAGGCATGCTCAGAGACATGAATCAAACTCAACTAATCATATCAATCTCAATCCAGAAATAATATTTTAGCAGTAACCAATTTCATTCTTAACCGTAACACGGAATAATTCCGTAAGTAAATAGCAAGAGTCTACCTACAGTCCCCCGGCCGCCCATACAATCGAGGAACACAAACAAGTGAAAACAAACCCTCCGGCATCCCATACTACCGGAGCGTACAATAAACAAACAGCAAACAAGGGTGGAGCCTCAAACAATGAATGATATGATGCATGAAGATCTCAAGTGAAATGGTATCTCTGTATGTACCTCCTCCGGTGCCGATCCGGCCGAGCAGGTAGGTTCCATGGAAGGACACTGCCCGTATACATCTACTACACCGTGAACCCTTCCTTCGGCACATGCAGCCCACAGCCCCAGGCCCGGATGGCAAGGTCCATGGAGGTCCCTGACCCCATACTAAAACTCAGTATCAAAACATGTCATCCGGAAGCAAGTTCAGGTTCAAGATAGAGACCCAGTCTCTAATATGCATACCCAGACCCTTTCCAGGACTAAAGTAGTAGGAAACTATCTCAAAACCCCTCCAAGGGTGCCCGGGCATAACCGGGTCTAAACAGTAGAAAGTCACAGGTGCTCGGTCCGACCGAGGCTAAAAATCATCTCAAGTAGCAAGAAAACTCAACTAGCACCCCGGCCCTGCCGAGTCTAGCGTAATCGTAAAACTGATGATTTAAATCATAATTTTACTTTCTTTTACGCAAGAATATTCACAAGTTAAATCAAACCATTTCCAATTCATTTTCATCAAAAACGGGCCCCCGGGGCCATGCAAGGTTTAGAAAATAGTGTCAGTAGGCCCGAAGCCCAAACCATAGTAAAACATGGATAAAACCTCTTTATATGCATGGAAATGGTATGATCACACACAATAGATGTCCAGCAGCTCACAATCAACCTATCGACCCTGCACAGGCCCACAACTACTCAGCAAGCATAACCAGCCTAGAAGGATAATTCTATGCCCGGGACTCACGGACATTCCCAAAATCCCACCTTCTATGTTCCAGAGTCAACAAGGTATCCCCGGACCACAAGGGTAAATAAAATATATCGGCAAGTACTACAAGCAACGGAGGAACAAAAGTAGGCGGACATGAATAAAGCGGTCGAGGTCTGTGGTACCAACCTAATAAACCAACCCAAGGATGCCCATTAATACAATTTTATCCTATATATGCGGAGTCTAGGGAAAATAAACCATAACCTACCTGTCGTTCGATGACGAGCTGCTAGAGCGATGATATCCAATCCTGAACCGCTCCAAAAAACTCTGAAACAAAATCAAACTTGACTTTGGGCTTGAATAGCTTGACATAGATAATTGATTATTGATCCGTGATAGAATAACTTGTCAAAGTATATTTCTCATAAAATCTCTCGTCAACGTGCTAAGAGTAGACACATATATGTATGTATGAAGCAAGGGAATTTGTTCATATTAGTGGGTATTATTTCACTGAAAGTTTAAGAATGAGTGATAATCAAGGATAAGCACTAATTACCATTGTTTATATAAGTTATCAAATGACAATTATAATGGCTATATACATATTAATATAATAGGTAATTAAAGTCCTAAATGGGCATGTGGCAGCACATTAGTAAGTGAACAAACTTGGTGTCCTTCCCCTCCACTTCCACGTGGAAGTGAGGGTTGTTTAACACCTCAACGCCTATTTCATTATATAAATATTCCGATATTGCATAAATTCATGGTATAATAAATATAACTTTTTAAATAAATCATAATTCATAGAAAATAAAATAAATACATACACAATTATGTCATAACAAAAGTATTTTAGGAAGGCAAATAAAAATAAAACTTTTTGCCACATTCAACTTTTAAATTAAATATTTTCAAGTACGCACGATTTTGATACTCAAGAACTCTCTCGGAACCCTCCCTTATGTTTTCTCACTGTTTCAGAACTGAAATGGCATTTTAAAACGTGAAGTTCAGGCTTTAAATCGATCTTGACCCGACCCGGTTTGCGACCCAGTTTGCGACCCAGTTTCTACCAGACAGTCCGCGGTAAAATAGTCATAACTCTTTACTCCGAGATCAGTTGGATGTGAGGTTGTGTGCGTTGGAAACTAGACTCGTAGACCTTCGATTTGGTATTTCGGGAGACTTCTAAATCTTTATATATTGAGAGAAAATATCTAAGACATTTTACCCAAAGTTCAGAAATTATTAAAGAAACTTACGATAACTTTTGCCGACTTGCTTGACTTCAAAACTTATCATACGACCAAACAAATGGACCCGGCACCAAAATACCGGTCCTGACAAGCCTTAAATTACTTGGGGCCGCTACTAACAAGCTCTAACGGTACAAGGAAAACGTATACGTGGAAATGACCGGAAGAGTCATTACAAACCCTATCCTATATTTTTGCCTGCAAGTCCTTAGTGATTCTGAGCTTGGCGACACTACATTAGTGGCGAATTACATAAAGGGCAAGCCTATGGTTCAATGTGTGTGTACTCAAACTTCTTTGAGAGAGTGAGAGTCTTCCTGTTCTCCTATAATCCCTATATTGTGAAATGCATGATTGTTAGTGGGATTCTCTCTTGTGGTATGTGGCATTACATGCTTGAAGTGAGTGTTGATGTCTTGATTTCAATTGATAGAATGAATGAGAAAAGTTATGTGGCAAATATCAAGGCAAACCTTGAAGGTCAATGGCAATGACTTGAGAAGCTTAATGATCATGTTTGGAGTGAAATGCCCTGATTTTGAAAAGAGAATTGAAGTTTTACCATTAAAGTTTTGAATGAGCACGTGCCTTGAGATTGTGGTTATACCAATTGAGATGAGCAAATTTTTGTTTAGAGTCCTTTGTTTGTTATTTTCTTTAGTTCTTGAGTCGGTATAATCTTGTGTACAACCCATATGTTTTGAGAATTTGTTTCAATCCTTACCTTGTAAGTTTCTTGCTTGAGGACAAGCAATATTTCAAATTTGGGGGTCTCATAAGTTGTTAATCTATGAACTTGTTGAGCCTTATTTCATGAATTATTGCCATGTTTTGATGTGAATTACATGTACTTATTACCCTTATTATCGTAAATGCAGGTACTATTAATCAAATAAAGAAAGAAAAGGATTTGAACCCAAAAGAGCTTAAGATGAGTTAAAGTACGAAGATGATCAAAAAGGAAAGAATTTGTTAAGAGGGGCGAAGTGATATGCGAGAAACAAGAAGGCACCTGCATTTTGCAAGTTCCAAGGCACATGCGAGCTGCACAATGCCAAGGGAGATCACCCCTTCCTTCATACCAGACATCACACACCACTTGCTTCGCACATGCCCTGTGAGGCAATTTCGTCCAAATATGTGTGATGTAATCGAGAAGGTTCCAAAACCCTTTTGGGGATATGTACCAAGTATATACAATAATTTTTTCTTCCCCAAGACATATAGTTGATAGAGTACAATTTTTATCTTCTTCTTCTCTAGTGGAAAACATCATGTAGACAATTTGGAGCTTGGAATTTGAATTTAGCTTGCATAACGAATGGAATTTTGGAAAACCCACTCGGTATCTTCTCTTATTTCTTTACTATGAGTAGCTAAGCTCAATTTTAGCGGTGTGTGTATGATGGGTGTTTGAATTTAGGAATAGGTGTTGATTATTTATGCTTATAATTGATTATTGAGTATGGGTCTACTGAATTCTTCATGTTTTAATTATAAAATTAATGGTTGCAAATATTGATTTAGCTTACTAATTGTGTGTTTGCTTGAAAGAGGAGTTCATAAATTGGGTAAGAATTCAATAGTGATGATTTGAGATTTCTGCCACAAATTGAGGCTAGAAATAGCTTGATTATAGGAAATTCCCATCTAAGAGTCAAAATCTAGAGATAGTTTGATTCATCTAAGCATTAATTGGTTGGTTTGATGTTAAACTATGGGGCTTCAACAAAGACCATATTAAATATAATTGGTAGGTTGAAAAACTACAAACTATAGCATAAACCAAGCTACCCATGCTATTAATTAAAAGTTTGCTTGAAAATCAACCCTTATCCCATTGTAAGGCCCCATTGGAAGCACACCCTAGTCTTTCAACTTTGATTAAGCCGATTATGTTTATGTTTTCTTTTGCTACATTGTGAATTGTGATTTTCCAAACCTTTTCCCCCAATTTTTACTTTTGCTTGTTTGAACGATTGCTTAATCTAGTGAATTGATATTCGATATTTAGTGCAAAGTCTTTGCACCATTCTCCGTGGATTTGACCACGACATCCCATTGGGTTACTTATTGTTTTTCTTGGCAATCATTACTACCTCCTTCGGAAGAGTGTTTTTGAACGTCATCAGACATTTAGCGATGACCTTGGATCACTCGGAATTTGCTCCTCCTTCTCCTCTTCTATATCAATTGCAACTTGAGGAGGTAATTCACTCTCTTCCTTCTCCTCATTTGGGTTTTCATCGTAAACTTCCATCATGTTTTCACCAACATTCACATTGGGCGCACTAAGCTTCACCACAAATATTGGATTTGCATCACTTCTCTTTTCAATCTCAACCTCCTTTGTTACATTCTCATTTTTCTCAAACACAACTACTTTGGTTGGTTTTCTCACACTATCAAGAATCTTCCCACTTTGTGTGACAATTTCCATCACATGGCCATCATTTTTGGGTTTGGAAGAGTGTCACTAGGAAGGGTGCCTTTCAACTGGGGGTTCATTTGGGCCGCTAGGTGGTTTATTTGGGCCTCTAAGTGCTTGATTGACGTTGAATGAGAGATCACAGTTTGGTTAAGGGTAGAAAAATCACTCTTCAAATCTCTAACCCCATCATCCATGGACTCTACCCTTTTCAACATGTGTGACAACATATCTTCAATTTTTGAACTAGCGGGATCACTAACACTTGGTTGGAAGCTAGAAGCATTTACCTTAGGTGGAGGCACATATGCATTACCACTTCGGTGATTGTATCCATTACCTTCTCGTTTGCAATCTCTCCAATGGCTTCATGATCCCTCTTATAATCACAATCACGATCCCTCCAACCTTGATTCTCATCCCGAGGTTGCCAAGGGACTTAATTTGTACCTTGGTACCCTGAGAGAGAACCCCCAAACAAATAACATGCTTCCTCATCCACCGATGTATAAGAACCACCTTCATCATGGCTTTTGGCCCCATAAGCCCTAACAACTTTCACAATTTTAGTTCTGGCACCCATCATGTGTTTGGCTAACAATTCGATTTGAGTCATCATCTTAGGAATAGCTTCATCCCATTCTTCCTCTTTCCTTCTCATTTCATTGGTCATTATGGAGGAGGTGACACTCGATGTCACCTCAGCCTTTCTAATGTGCCAAGTTCTATTTTTCTTCATTGTTCTATCCAAAAGAGCTAAAGCAAGACCAAATATTTGATCCATGATAGATCCACCCACAATATTGTTTGCCCAATAAAAGCTTTGTAGTAGAACTCCATCCTGTAGACCTTGGTTCAGATAAAACAACAAACTTTTCTTTAACCTTAACCAAAGGTTCATCCAGCAATTGTGAGAAGTTTGTGATTTCATCTCGCAATTGCAACATTCTTGAAGATAGGAATAATTGGTCCAAGAAAGCCTCAACTAGCCCATTCCATGATGTGATAGAGCCCTTGGGAGCTCTTCTAGCCATGTGGTCGCCTCTCCTGTGAGAGAGATTGTAAATAGCCAAAGTTGAATTGACTCTTGACTATTATTTTAGATATTAAACGGCTAGAAAATCTCTACAAAGTTTCGAATGTGCCGATTAGCATCCTCATTTGCTAGTCCTCCGTACAAGCCCTTTATTTGGTCAAATGTAACATAGTGCTTGTCACGTGGAAGACTACATTATCTAAAGTTGGAGTTAATTGAATGACATTTGTTGCACCATGACTGACCGGCTCATCCTCCATATCCATAAATCCGTCCATGCTGCCTTGCTCGCTAGTGTGGCTCATGAGAAACTTGTTGACAACACCGAGAATAACAAACACATAAAAATAAACAAAATTCTAAACTAAAGTGAATCAATAGACAATAAATGGCAAATCAAGAGCCAATCCCCGATAACAGCGTCAATTTTTTATGACGTCAAAAATAACTCTCCTGAAAAAAGTGGCAATGATCATTGAAAAATAATAACCCAACGTGAATCGGGGTGATTCCACGAGGATTGGTACGAAGATTAACCACAAATTATAATTTGATTCACAAGAGCAAGCGTAGTGTTCAGGTAAGTAAAATAAATTGGTTTTGGGAACAAGAATTCAAATTGTAACAAAGCAACGGTGTAAACACGAGTTTATATCAAGATTGGAAAGACTAGGGGTATGCTTTCAATGGGGTCATGCATTGGGATTGGGGTTGATTATTCAAGCTATTTTTAATCAAAGTGCGGGTAGCCTTGGTTCAAGTCATGCTTAGTTATTTTACAACCTACCAAATATATATACACTATGGTCTCTTTCAAACCCCATAGTTGAGCAATAAAACAACCAATTGGCTTGAGTGAGTTAAGATATTTCTAGCCTCAACTCTTATGTGAGAATTTCATAAATTAAGCTATTTCGAGCCTCAATTTATGATGAAAATCCCAAGTTCCTACTATTGAATTCTTACCCAATTAGTGAATTCCTTTCTCAAGCAAGAACTTAATCAGTAAGCTAAATTAATGTTTGCAACCATCATTTTTATAATGAAAATATGAAGGATTCAATAGACCCACACATAATAATCAATTATAAACTCAAATAATCAACATCCATTTCCAAATTCAAACACCCATCATGCATACACCCCTAGAATTGAATTTAACAACTCATAATGAAAGAACAAGAGAATATACCAAGTGGATTTTCAATAATTCCATTCATCTTCAATAACTATGTACAATTCCTAGCTCAGACATTCAACAATGGTGTTTTTCTTAATTCAAGGAAGAAGAAATCTAAGTAAACTTGTACTCTAAGGTGTATTCTAACAACTCTCTCCTAATTGGGGAAAAAGTTGGTATATAATCCTTGCACAAATTGCAAAAAGGGTCTTGGAAGCTTCCCAATTACACAATGGCATTTTGGACCATTTTGCCCTTCGGCCTACTTGTGATTGGACCTGTGATGTCACTTGTGGCTGACCATGATGACTTGTGGCATGCAGGTGCCAAGTCTCTTCGGCAGTGTTAATTTGTCTCATGCTGCTCCATCTGCGCAGACACCTGCGAACACCCTTGATGACTTGCGACACGTAGGTACCTGTGTTGCTGGGTAATACTCCAGCTTCCATTTGCATAGGCACCTTTGCAACGCAAGTGCCCTCTTGCGACTCGCAGATCTCCATGCAAAGCTTGAGAAGTTCTTTTCTCTTCCGGTCATCTCTTGACTTAGCTTCTATTTATGGCTCATTTGGGTTCAACTCCTCTTCTTTCTTCATTGATCAAGAGTGCCTGCATATAAGACATAAGGCATAAAATCCTCCTAAATCATATCAAATTAAGGCAATAATTCATGAGTAAGAGCTAAATAAGTTGGTACATTACCAACTTATCACTAACTCCCATTTGAATTATAATGGCATCTACCTTAGTAGGAGCCACCTATGGATTCACACTTCGGTGATTATATTTATCACTCTCTCTTTCACAATCTTTATCTCTCCATAAGACTTCACGATCTCTATCTCAATCATTATCCCTCCATGGGATACCTCTCTCTTTGTTCCAACCTTGATTCTCATCCCTTGGTTGCCAAGAGCCTTGATTGGCACCTTGGGACCCCGGCAAGAACACGCCACTTGATTTGACATATAGTGGATGTCCTCATCAAACAATACATAAGCCTCATTTTTTTCATGGACCTTGACTTCATTAGCCACAATGGCATTCACACTTTTGACTCTGGCACCCATCATATGTTTGGCAATCAATTCCACTTGAGTAATCATTTTATCTATATTATCATCCCTTTCTTTCTCTTTTCTCCTCATTTCATTGGTCATAATAGCGGAGGTGACACTCGATGTCACCTCAGCCTCCCTCGTATGCCTATCTCTATTGGTCTTGGTCATTCTATCTAAAAAGGTGTTTGCAAATCCGAATATTTGGTCCATGGTTGAACCCCCTACTAGGTTGTTTGCTACATACTTGTTCATGGATTTTAGTGATCGCTAAAAGCTTTGCAAGATCACTCCATCTGGTATCCTGTGATTTGTACATAATAACACTTTCTTCTTGAACCTCAACTAAACCTCATGTAAAAGTTCACCCAGCAATTGACGGAAGTTTGTGATATCATCATGAAGTTGCAACATTCTTGAAGATAGGAAGAATAAATCTAATAAGACCTCGACTAAATCATTCCATGAGGTGATAGAGCCTTCATGTCGCTCTTCTAACCAAGAGATTGCTTCCCCCATAGGAGAGAAGGGGAATAGTCTTAGTCAGATTGACTCTTGACTGATGTTGTGGATGTTAAATGGTTGGCGAATTTCTATGAAATTCCAGATATACCGGTTAGCATCTTCATTTGTGAGCCCTTCAAACAAGCCTTTTATTTGAATCAAATGTAACATAGTGCTTGTGATATGAAAGACCATATTATCAATGGTGGGATGTAAGCAAATGGCACCTACTACACCATGTACTACCGGCTCATCCTCCACATCCATGAACTTGTCAATGCTACCATGTATGCTAGCATGACTCATGGTCTACCTATTCACAACACAAAAACAACAAACAACGTACAAGGAAAATAAGAGGCAAAACTAATGTGAATCAATAAACAAAAGATGGAAATCAAAAAGAAATCCCCGATAATGGCGCTACTTTTTGACAATGTCCAAAACAACTCTCCAATTAAGGAGGTGGCTACGGTCATTGCAAAACAAGTTACCCAACAAGAGTCGGGGTCGATTTCCCACAAGGATTGGATTCAAGATTCACCAAGATACGTAAAATAATTCACTCAGGCAATCATGTTGTATGAACAAAAAGTAAATATGGGAATTGGTTTGAACAAGTAATCACGAATTGTAAGCAATAAGAATGAGGTAACAAGGTTGTTAATATCAAAGTTGGAGAAACTAGGAGTGTGCTTCCGATGGGGTCATAACATTTGAATTGGTATTAATCACTCAACTTATGTTTGATTATAATGCGGGTAGCCTAAGTTAAAGTTATGTTCAATCATTTTTCAACCAATTGAACATATATACCTTGGGTTCTTTCAAACCCCAAGGTTTTAGCAACAAACTAGCCAAATAACTTAAGTGGGTTGAGCTATTTCTAGACTTAACTCTTAGATGAGAAATTCCTAAGTCAAGCTATTTCTAGCCTCAACTTTTCATAAAACTTCCCAAATCCTCACTATGAATCCTTACCCAATTATAGAACTTCTTTCTCAAACAAGAGCAAAATTAGAAATCTAAATCAATATTTACAATCATCAATTATTTAATTAAAATATCAAGTGTTTAATAGACCCACACATAATAATAAATTACGAGCACAAATAATTAACACCAAATCCTAATTTAAAATGCACATCATTGCACACACCCCCAGAAAGAAAATTAGCTACTCATATTAAGGGAAAAAAATATACCAAGTGGGTAATCATCAATTTCATTCATATTCAGAAAACTAACTTCAATTCCAAGATTTCAATGTTTAAGAATGGTGTTTTCACTATTTTCAAGGAAGAAAAATCTAAAAATTGTACTCTACAAAGTGTACTCAATGTTCTCTACAAATTGGGGAAAAAACTATAAGTAATATTCCTTACTCAGATCCCAAATTGGCCTTGGAAGCTTCCCAATTACGCAACTGATTTTTTGATGATTTTAACCCTCAAGTGACATGCGTCTCCATTTGTGCGAGCACCTGTGAATGCAAATGAGGACTTGCGGAATGCGGGTTCCAAGTCCTGTAGATAGCGTATAATTGGGAACATCCGACTTCTCATGCATTGGCACCTGCAACCGCATATGCTAACTTGTGGCACGCAGGTGCCTAGTATTTCAAGTAGATTGCACGCTTTCTCCTGCGTTGGAACCTGTGGAATGCAGGTGCCATCTTGTGGAATGCATATCCCAATACCTGTCTCTTGACATATTGCTTCTCTCCCGATCTTCTCTTGACTTCGCTTCCTTTTATAGCTCGTTTGGGTTCAAATTCTCTTTTATCTTCATTTCACGTGAATGCCTATATATAAAAGAATAGAAGCATGAAATCCTTCAAAATAGCATCAAATTAAGGCAATAATTCATGCTTTAAAGCTAACAAAGTTGGTAAATTACCAACTTATCAATCATTCAAAGCTTGGAATGGAAGTTAGTTTTCTGAATATGAATGGAATTGAGGATTACCCAATTGGTACATTTTCTTTTTCCTTTAATAGGAGTAGCTAATTTACTTTCTAGGGGTGTGTGCAATGATGGGTGATTGAAATTGAGATTGGGTATTAATTATTTGTGCTTATAATTGATTATTATGTGTGAGTCTAGTGAATCCTTCAAGTTTTAATTAAATAATTGATTGTTGTGAACATTAATTTAGCTTACTAATTATGGTCTTTGCTTGAGAAAGAAGTTCTATAATTGAGTAAGGATTCATAGTGAGGCATTGGCAATTTCTTATCAAAAGTTGAGGCTAGAAATAGCTTGACTTAGGAATTTCCCATCTAAGGGTAGAGGCTAGAAATAGTTCAACCCAGTTAAGCTATTTGGTTAGTTTGTTGCTAAAATCTTGGGGTTTGAAAGAACCCAAGGTATATATATTTGATTGGTTGAAAAATGATTTAGCATAGCTTTAACCAAGGCTACCCATACTATAATCAAGCATAAGTCGAGTGATTAATCCAAATTCTAATGTTATGACCCCATCAGAAGCACACCCCTAGTTTCTCCAACTTTGATATTAACAATCTTGTTACTCCTTATTGTTGCAAACAATATTGATTACTTGTTAAACCTCATTCCCTCTCTTTTTTTATACAATACGCTTTCTTGAGTGAGTTAGTTTACAAATATTGGTGAATCTTAAGTCCAATACTTGTGGGAAATTGACCCTGACTCCTGTTGGTTAACTTGTTTTGCAACGACCTTAGTCACCTCCTTAATCGGAGAGTTGTTTTGGACGTTATCAGTAAGTCAAGAGGAAGCCCAGGAGTTCTCCTTCCTCAATGGTCTAGAAGAGGAGGAATCCAGCAATTCGAGTACCGAGAGCTGATGGAGCAGCTACAGTAATTCCCACCCTTTATCCCCTCTTATTGCATTTTTTATCCGCCATTGAATTGATCTTGTTAGACAATATTTTACTTTTTTGCACTGTTGAATAATCTTTTATTTTTGGTCATTTTGAATTAGAGTGTCATTGGTGGCTCTCGAAGGATGGTGGCCTTGTTTGTAGTCCAATACTTTTGATGAAATAGTTTTTGTTTGTTTAAACTCTTTGAAATTGTTCATACGAGTGAAGTCCCAAATAAGGGGACAGGAGCACTAAGCTTCTATTTTGCGCTATCTCACCACGAGGGTCACTGTCTCGCTATGGCGGTCCACCACGGTGAGCGATGGTTCACTGTTACAATTACGCTCACTACAATGGTCCCTTCCTCGCAGAAGTGGACCACTATGATGAGAGTATTCTCTCTATAGAAAAACAGTCAGAAGATTACCTGCAGTCACTGGGAATTTTAACAACATGATTTTTTTCTCTATCATTCAACATGCAACCCACAATATTATAAATCAAACTATGGTCTTTATAATTCTAACACAGCACAACTTTGTTATTGCTTTTTAGAATTCAAAAATTTGACTTCACTTAACACATAATGAGCATTTCATTGCCTCTACAATCAATCACCACTAATTACCATGGTCTCAAACTCGCGAAGTCTATCATTGTATTTAGAACCCACCATTTGTCTCATCAATAACTACAATCACCTTAAGAATTAGCTAGCACATTATGAATCTCTACATTTTTAACACATGACAATTCAATCATTGGTTATTACATGCTTCATTTTTTTTCAAACCTCTTAACATCGTCTCATCACATAACCAAACACCCAACATATCATCACACATAGTCAAATAACCAACACATTTACTTGACTCTTACTGTCAGATACCAATTGGAAATAGTTAGATATCAATTGGATCCATCCAGGTACCAGTTATCTGCATCGAGATACAAATTGGAATTGACAAGATACCAATTGGACTCAACCAAGGAAAACAACAGATAGGGACAGCATGATAGGAAAGAAGAAGGGAAATAATTCCTAAATTACTCATAGCTTCCCAAGGATTTGATGTGGATGTCAACATACCAATCCACAGGACTCTACTTAACATTGCTCTTGTACTCGTGAAATTGGTAACCTAGGCTCTGATACCAACTGTCACAACCCAAATTATGGTAGGTCGTGCAAGCACCTACTCGATTCTTACTCGATAGGAGAACCCTTTATTTACCCAACAAGATTAGCGAAAGTCTATTAAAACAAACCAAACGATAATAATAAGTGAAATTGGTACCCATAACTTAACAAATCTTGAACTCCATGCTAATGGTTTGAAAACTGAAAATACAACCTTTTTCCCAAAACCTGGTCTAGACCTGTATAAGAGCTATAAAGAAAGACATGACAAATAAAAACACAACTTTTGTTCTGAGGAGTAGAAGATTTGAAAGCCGATGGTAGAGACTCTTCAAACTACGCAATGATATGTCAGTCAGCCTATCACACATCTACACCAAAAGGTGTAGCAAGAGTAGTATCAGTACACCAAATGTACTAGTAGATATCATCAGCCGACCAAGATTAGATCACATAATTCAAGTATATACATCAACATACAACAGATAATACTCAATATCATTTCTTAAATCAAAGGTTTCAATAAGGCACACATCTACCCCACACCATATAAATACTCCACTATGCCTCATAGAACTAGTTCTCCATAGATTCTGATTAACCTTAATAGTTGTCTATGACCCCTAGCATCATCATCGATTACACACCACACTAACTTAACAGTTCATACCCAAACCATGATTTATTATTATAAACTCTTGCCCACTTCCCAAGTTCACCTAGTGTTCGTTACCATTAAACCATTAAACACCCATTTAGACTTAACCAATCAATAATCGTGAACACCGTGATTATTTACATTCATAATCAATATAACCACGAAGAACCTAACAATTATCAAATATAAGATTAATAATCAAAGACATATAGACAAGCAATTCCACAAAATACTCAAATCAGAAGAAAACTACAATCCAGTGTGGACTTCATGTCCACTCAATCACTCAGACACATAAACTCTGTATCTCAAACATCTCAATTGTCCTTCCAATTTATTGTAACCATGACTAAGTAAGTAAATATGTACACCCATGCTAGGGGACTTATTTTTGCCTAAAGCCATGACCTGCAAGGGACCCAAGGCATCCATGTACTATACCGACTCCTAGTACCCGCTCCCAAATAAGTAACAATATCAATATGTACCAGCTCATGGTACCTGATTCTAAATAAGTAACAATGTCAATCTGTACCGACTTATGGTACCCAATCCAACTATCAAATAAACCTATGGTTCCCAGTTCTATCTCTCAAGATATAACACAATACACTTACATCATTTCAAGTTTATTAATAAGCTCATGTATACACAACTCATTCATTCAAGAACAATATGAAAACAATTTCCATTTTAAACATGTCTGAAGACCAATCACAAGTCATATAACTTAACCACATAAATGCACTAAAACAAGTCTCAACTCCAATTTAACATGCTATACACACAAGGACTTTGACTTTTATCATGGAGTGTAGACTTACCCTTATAGAAATTACTTAATCATAATTATCCCATCATCAACCACTACTCCGTCATCCCAACCCCATCACACAGCCCTAGAAGTCCTACTTGCCTTCTTATTCCAGACTTTTTTCTAAATCAACCTGATTTTATTGTTAAGTACAATTCATTCAACCCATTTACATTAGTTACTTAAGCATTATATAAAATTACGAGTTCATATTAGAAATCGACTATTCATAATCCTTATTAAACTCTTGCATTTAGATTTGGCTCCCACTATGACATTACAAGCGATATCTAAGCCTAAGAAATCACATAGCCTTAACCTACCCACATCCACATCAAGTTTTACATAGCATACACGTATTTATTCACAAAATTCCAGTTCCATTGATTAATATCTAACAATTTCCATCCAGACTCCGTCCTCGAAGACCTAACCATGTTGTCTCCGTCGATCTCTACACAATACACATGCTTACATAATCAAAGTCTTAATTAAAAATTAAACCATAACCTACCTTGATGCTGAGATGCTGCTTAAACACATGCAATTTGCTTCATATTCTCATTCTAGGGAGCCGGAGGGAGAATCAATCAAAGAGGGGGAGGAAATTGAGCCACTTTGAGAGTTTTTATCTCTTTTCTTGCTTCCCTGGGTTAGAACAGCTCTAGGCATTTTTTAAAGGAAACCTCCTTTTTAAAAAGAGTTTAGGAGCTAAACACATTAAATCCCATGTTCTGCCCTGCGACCTTTTCTATAGCAAAACCTTCTTCACTGTGGTGAGTCACCATGACAAGGATCTAGCCTGCTACAGCGAGCCGCTATGATGGGGCTCTAGTTTGCTATGGAAAACCTCACTGGGTAGCCACACTTTGACTTATTTTTAAGTTTGCATTCAATTTAAACATACCCCTAAGTACTACCATGCAAAATTCTTAACACCAAAGTTCAAATTTTGCATTTTACCATATATTTTTCCGTAATAATGGAATGGGTCATTACAACTTCACCCAAAATTATCTTGCCAAAAATATTTGGGAATCTATGGCCAAACGCTAGTGATTTATAAACCCAAGTGTTGCATTTGACCCATGTTTTGGCCATAGTTTTGAGGACATATTCGTATATATCTAAGGTTGATGTGCATATAGATGTGATTGAGCTAATATATGTGATTAGGCATATTCAGGATGAAATGCATATAGAATCAACATGCAAAAATTTTAAGGAATCTAAAATGGAGAAGTATGAGGACGAAGTGAACTGACACAGTGAAAAATAGGCTAACCGCATGGTAGAGGCACTCTACTATGTTAGGACCCAAGCCGCTTCTACAACAAAACATTAGATGGCTTGCAAAATAGACTCCAAGTGCGCTAGCTAGGGCATCACAGAGTCTAGACAGAGCATTGTCATGTGCGTCGTTCCTCAAGATTACTGTCTTAGCTAGAACGTCGCTGAACTCTTGTTATCAACTGGAAAATTGGCAAAATAAAGCCAATTCAAAGAAGGAAAGTTGGATATCTCCTACCTCTATAAATATAATACTTGGACATTTTTCCAAGGGTTGATGACTTTTTGGTAGAGCATAGCTTTGAGAGAAGACGTCATAATTTGTGTTCTCACTTTTCTACTTACTTCTTTATTTATTTTGCATGAACAATACACTTTCTTGCGATTATTACTCGAACATGACTAACTAAGCACCCTAGTTATGGGGTTATGTGTAGAAGCATGATTGTTTAGTAGACGATTGAGTCAATTTACTTTATTTATCATATTAGTTATTCTTATATTCTTGTGCTTACTATTTTCATACTTGGCCGCCATTAAGATAAATTTATATTCTCTTTGTGAACTCAAAAGAAGAATAATTGGGTTAGAACAAAGAACATAAGGAGTAAGATCTTGTTGATGGAAAAACAAAGACTTGATTAATGACTAGGATAGAAATATACCTAGAATGCCTTACTTGGTTATAAATGGAAAGACATATAAATGCATTCAGAATGGGATGTTATAACGCCGCTCAATGATGTAGGTGTGAGGTTATTCTAGATAGATGACTAGGGACTCGAATGACCATGGCCAGGTTATCAACCCTGTAAATCAACAACTAGATAAATGAGTTAGTCGATGAAATCTAATACTTTACATAATTTCTAAAGAAAAGTCGTAAACTTGGAATTCCTCTACGATTGTGATCATAACCTTAATTTTCATTATTGCTTTACTTTTTAGTGATTTAATTACACAACTTAAAACACTTCTCTTGGTTACTAATACACTTGATTGAAACTGTGGTACTAGAACTAATTAGAATATTACTAAATCATAAGTCTGTTGGGTAGTATATCTGGACTATATTAGTCTATACTGCTTGATGACCACGTACATTTACATGTGCTGGGAGTCATAATATATTTCTAGTGTTATTGTTGCGAACTTAGAAATTAGCAAATTTCTAGTTTGTCTATTACTGTTTTATTGTGGTCAGGTGTTGATAACTTTATCTTAGTTGTTGTTTCTACAGGTACAATCTTGTCACTGTGACAAGCTGGCATGAGACAAATAGTTGAACCACATCCTGACCCAGAACAACTATTTCATCAAAGAAGGAAGGCAATTTCTCTCTATCTAATCCAATAGCTTTAGCAGTGTGAGGTTGTTCCGATAGGAATGGTAGCCCCTAGACCAGTCTGTAAAGTATAACTTTTACATTCAAATAGATAGTTCATCGGCCTCCCACATAAGGATCCATAGCAGCACCTCCAGAATATTTTGGAAATCAGTGATACATATATACCTACTGGAGTCTCAATTGATTATGTAAGACTCACTCTCTTCCCGTTTTCTCTCCATGGAAAAGCGAAGAAGTGGTTGAAAATTGAGCCACCAAATTTAATCACCACATGGAATGATCTTGCTAGGATATTTTTTATCTGCTTCCTTCCATCTGGGAAGAATGCAAAATTAAGAAGTGAGATACTGGGATTTAAAAAGAGAGATGGAGAAAACATTTACCAGGCATGGGATAGGCTTAAATCCCTACTAAGATATTGTCTACATCATCAATAGACAATTGAGGTGCAAGTGCATACCTCTATTGAAATGGCAGACAGACACTAGCAGAGCCCTACTAAAAAAGGTTACAGGCATGTCTAGATGGATACCCAAACAACTATGTTTGCAAAAATAGATTCTCTTTCTCAACAAGTTAATAATATAGCTACAGTGCTTAAAATTTTCACTTTGGGGAGAGCTCAGGCACATGTAAATGTAGTGCAGCTGACACTGTAGTAGTGTAAGACTTGTAAGGGTGATTATTTATCAGAAGACTGCATACTTAATTCTGACTCAATGAATATTGTGGGGACTGCACAAAGAGGTGGAAATAAGAACTATGGTAACACATATGATCCGAACATGCAAAATCAACCCAACTTATCATGGGATGGAAATTAAGGGCAAATTTAGTATGAAAATCAAGGGCAGAATCAATACGGAAATCAAGGGTAGAATTAGTAGTATAATAAGCAATAGACATAGGGTAACCAAACCAATGCTCAGTTAAAAAATTTAGAAGAGGTATTGAAAAAGCTCTTAGAGGGTCAAGTAAATCAAAGACTTGCAATAAGGAATTTTAAGAAGCAGGTGGGTCAGCTAGCTTGAGCACAGAATACAAGACCTCAAGGGGGTCCACCAAGTGATACTGATCTAAATCCTAAGAAAGTGAATGCAATCACTACTCATAGTGGTAGGTACCTAGAGGAGCGGTAACAAAAAAGAAGCTATAGAGACAGTTGAAAACAAAAATAATCAAGCAAAACATGAAAGCATGGTAAAAAGTCAAGATGTAGCTCTGAGTGTAAAACTACCACTTCTCTTTCTAGAGAAGTTGAAGAAGTATAAAGAGGAAGTTGGTTGAAAAAAGTTTCTGTATTTGTTGAAGTAGGTTTACATTAATCTTTCTCTCATTGATGTTTTACAAAGGATCCCCAAATATGCTAAGTATATCAAGGATATTATGGCTAACAAGAGTAGATTGGCTAAGTAGGCGATAGTTGCACTTACTGAAGAGTGCACATTCTTGATTCAAAATAGGTTGCTAGCTAAGTTGAAGGAGCCAAGTAGTTTCACCATTCAGATTAATATTAGGCAGTAGTTGGTATCTCCTGCATTGTGTGATCTAGAGGTTGGTATCAATTTGATTCCCTCGTCTATTTTCAGGATAATAGAACTTGGTAGACCTCGTTCTTCTACAATTGTTTTGCAGTTGGTTGATAGATCATTGGTTAGACCTGATGGGGTGATACAGAACGTGTTGGTATAGGTTGGCTCTCTTATATTTTCGGTGGATTTTGTTATTTTGGATTTTGAGCCAGACCTTAAAGTCCTATTTATTTTGGGCCACTCATTCCTTACGATGGGAAGAGAAATTAATATTACAGCAGGACAACTTACTATGAGAGCACATGATATTTGGTGTGTATCAAGATTTTAAGGATACCTTCTATATATGAGGAGTTATCTGCTATTACGATGGTAGAAGCCAATTCTGATTTGCACTTGATTTTGTCAGATGATCCATTTGAGAGAGCAGTTGTTGGTCAAGATCTTTTTAGTGATGCTGCAGCTCAAGATATGGCTTTATATCTAGATCTTGTTGCTATTATATCAAGAAGAGGCGAGTGCGAGCCCCTAACTAGGCCCCTTGGGCCTCCACCTAAGTCGTATATAGAGGAAGATCCCAAGATAGAGTTGAAGGCACTTCCATCTCACCTCAAGTATGTATTCTTTGGGGAATATGACACTTTACTAGTTATTCTTGTTGCAGGGTTGTTTGATATTCAATTCAGGGAGGCACTAGCAGTGTTAAAAAGGCATAAGCAATCTATAAGTTGGCAGATGTCAGATATTCATGGGATCAATCTAAAATTTTGCATGCATAAAATCCTCATGGAATAAGGACACAAATCGACTATGGAAGAGGTTGAATCCGATCATGGAAGATGTGGTAAGGAAGGAGTGATAACTGGCTTGATATGGGTATTGTCTATGCAATATCGAATAGTAAGTGGGTTAGCCATGTACAATGTGTCCCTAAGAATGGAGGGATGATAGTGATTACTAAAGAGAAAAATAAGCTAATTTCATCACGTATAATCATTGGGTGGCGCATATGCATGGACTACAGGAAATTGAATGATGCTACTAATAAGTTGGTATTTTACCAACTTATTTATCCCTTAATCTTATACTTGTGCTTTCATAATTGAGAGAAAATAGTGCATTTGATATGATCTACTTCTTTTTTATAGGTTTATGTGACTAAGAAGTGATCAGGAAAATAATCGAGTGAAAACAAATCAAAATGGAGCTATTCGGAAGAAGTTGATCACTGGTAGGAAATTATTCTTTGAGATCACGAGCAATAGTGTCGCAACTGCGGTCAATAGGAAGTCAAACCCTTGTGATCTCGAGGAACAGTAAGTAATTTTGATGAAGGAGAAGTTAAACCATCGCGATTGCGAGGATGAGTCACGCGATCGCGATGAAGGAAATCATTAGCTATCGGGCAGTTTTGGAAAATTACATTTTTGGAAACCTCAATCCACATAAAATAACTCCCAGCTATTTTAGGAAAAGGATTATTCATATTTGGCCATTAGAAGAAGTATCTTAGCAAGCTTGGAAAGCAAGTTCAACACCCTACATCATTGGAGTGAAGATTGGATGCTTTTATTGTAAAATTCTTAGTTCATTTCTTTAACTCTTGCTTTGTATTTCTAATTTATTGGTGGAGTTGTTGATTTGAGATTTGCATATTGTGTTAGAGATAAACAATATGTGTGTTTCAATTCATATCTTATGATTTTACAATTAATTAAATATTTTCTAGTTTATGAATTGGGTCTTTGATTATCTAATTAATCTTGTGCTTGAATTGATTTCTAAAAGGAGTGATCAACCCTTGGACTTGCCTCTTTTACTTTGATTTGTCTTGAATAAGTGAATCAAAGTTGGAGAAAAGTTAATTTGCACTAACTTGAGGCTTTAAACCTCATTTTAAGGATTTGGGCTAGAAATAGTTAAATTCCAGTGTTGTCATAATTGTAATATCCTTGTTAACACTTAGCTAGATTCTAAAGAACTAGTTGAGAAATATTCACCAGTTATCGAGAGATATTGGTGGATACTTGAGATTCCAAGGATTATTTAATTGACCCATGATTAATTAGTAAGTAGTTAATTAATTTGTAATATATCGTATAGATTTGAATTAAATCTCATTCCCGAATCTCCGTTGTTATCCTTGTGTCGAGAAGGTCATTAGTTTGGTCAGCTGATCCTTTATATTGTCATTCTCGATTTCAAACAAAACCCCCAATCATTTAATTTCTTTTTTCTCTTTGAACTTTAGTAAGTTGCTTTAATTCTTTATTCTCCCAATCGCCCTCTGTATTGTTCCTTGTGGATTCGACCCCAACTTTTTGTTGGGTAAATTGCTTTGCGATGACCGTAGCCACCTCCTTTGGGAGAGTTGTTTTAGATTTTATCAAACATGGTGCTGTTGTCGGGGAACAATTTGGCGTATTGAGTTAGTTTGGAATTTTAGCTTACTTACTCTAGTTCAAATTTGTGAATATTTTCTTTTGTTTTAGTTAGCTTTTAGTTTTGTTATTGGTGATTCTATGGCATCTCAATGTGTTCAAAAAGCTCATGGGTTTGGTAATTGCAACCCTTATTTTAGAGAACCATGTCCATATTGTGGAGGACCCCATTTTTGGCGAGATTATAGAAGTGTCCCTATGAGAGGGAGGTATTCACTATCTCGACCCTATGATTGGTATGATTGCTATTTACGTGGTGGTCAAGATGGACATTAGAGTGATTGTCCTAACTATCATCCCCCGTCCCCCTTTATTGCTAACAATGGTGTTATTTGTGCTTGTGACCTTGCTAGGAGTCATGACTTGGCACGTGATGAACAAAGTGCCTATGACAAGAAAATGGAGTAAATGCTCCAAGCCTACTTCGAGAGGCAAGACCAAAAAGACCATATCAAAACAATAGAATCAATGCTCCAATCCTTCTTCGATAAACGTGGAAAACCATGCCACACAATCCATGGTGAATTTGTCTACTCCTCTAGATCAAGTTGGTGAATAAGAGCCTCCAAGCCAAATAAATAATCCACAAATGCTTTTTAACCACAATGAAAGTTGTGGAGTTGAAGAGGTGACTCACCTTGAAGTAGAGAAACAAAATGGTGAAAAAGAAATCTCTAGTCCTCTATGTGAAGAAGTCGGGAAGCTGTCGAGAGATAACACAGGGAGAAATGAAAGAGATGAACACGTCTTGACCATTTGGTTCAATCAAATTCAACATAGGGATGATGAAGATTTTAAAAATATGAAATTTCTCATAAGTGAGTTTGTGCTTGAGCCACAACATGAGGAAAAAGTTGAATTAGATAAAATTATGATCCAAGAATGGTTGTTAAACCAAGCCTACCAACTTGAAGCTTATGGGGAACAATGTGAAAGAATTCTTCCAATGTTGGAGAAATTTCTCAAAATACATGAAAAGAGAAGTAATGGGGTTGCACCAGGGATCGACCCTTAGCCCGTTTTTATTTGCCTTGGTAATGGATGTATTGACGCGGCAAATACAAGGTGAGGTGCCATGGTGCATGTTATTTGCCGATGATGTAGTTTTGGTGGACGAGACTCGCGGAGGAGTTAATGCTAAGTTGGAGGTTTGGAGACAGACCCTCGAGTCGAAGGGGTTTAGGTTGAGCAGGACCAAGAATGAATATATGGAGTGCAAGTTCAGTGAGGCGACTCAGGATGATGACGTAGAAGTGAAGCTGGATACACAGGTTATCCAAAAGAAAGGGAGTTTCAAGTATCTTGGGTCTATTATCCAAGGAAATGGAGAGATTGATGAGGATGTCACCCATCGTATTGGTGTTGGGTGGATGAAATAGAGGCTCGCATCTGGAGTCTTGTGCGATAAGAAGGTGCCTACTAAACTTAAAGGAAAATTCTACAGAGTGGTGGTTCGACCAGCTTTGTTGTATGGAGTTGAGTGTTGGCCAGTAAAGAACTCCCATATTCAAAAGATGAAGGTGGCGGAGATGAGGATGTTGCGATGGATGTGCGGGTTTACTAGGAGAGATAGGATTAGGAATGAGGATATCGGAGATAAGGTGGGTGTGGCATCGGTGGAAGATAAGATGCGGGAAGCGAGGTTGAGATGGTTCAGACATGTGAGGAGGAGAGGCACGGATGCTCCAGTGCGGAGGTGTGAGAGGTTGGCTATGAATGGTTACAGGAGAGGACGAGGTAGACCGAAAAAGTATTGGGGAGAGGTGATTCGACAGGACATGGCGCAGTTGCAGCTTACCAAGGACATGACCCTAGATAGGAAGGTGTGGAGGATGCGGATTAGGGTAGAAGAGTAGTAGGTAGAAGTGTGTGTAGGCTAGTAGGTAGGAGTGATCGTAGTGTTACGCTTACAAGTTCCTTGTTCTTGGATTCCTCGTGGTAGTATTTTGTGGCAGTGCTCTGTTTCTGTCTGTTGTTTGTTACTACATATTACTCCCTATCGTCTCTTGTAGTTTTATCTTGTATTTTTATCCTGTATCATTGTTACGTCCTTTTTAGCCTATTTTTAGACTGCTTTGTCTTGAGCCGGGGGTCTATCGGAAACAACCTCTCTACCTCACCTCTAAGGTAGTGGTATGGACTGCGTACACTCTACCCTCCCCAGACCCCACGCTGTGGGAATACACTGGGTATGTTGTTGTTGTTGTTGTGGTACATGAAAAGAGAAGTAAAAAAGAGGGGCTACTTGAAATTGCTATCCGGAAATTAAATACCGGATTGAATGCTCATCTTGAAACATGCATGGTAGTGGATAGTAGCTTTGAGTTGTTTCCCATTGAAGAAGAGAACACATTGGATTCTCATGAATTAAAGGTGTTGTAGCAACTAACCATCCCACAAATAAATTAAGATGCCAAGATAAAAGGAATGATATTAGAGTTGCAAAACAAAGTTGAATGTTTCATTTTGAAAGACTATATAGTTCATTCAAAAGTGAGGATGTCATAAATGAGGCAAATTTGAGAGTGGAGACACTCAAATTCACTCCAACCATTTTGCAATATTAAGTTTGGTTGAATGGATGAAAGTCAAAGTAATCAAGCATATGGAGAACTTTAGAAAGGAGAAGGATCGAGGTATGTTCATTTTGAAGTTTATCGTTCATAAAAGACAAAATAACATCCATCATTTGAAGGCAAAAAAGTGAAAAATGTGACACCGAGGAAATGGATTTCTTGTGTTTTTGCCTTCACCCAATAAGTATCACCGGGTTCTTGATTCAAAAATCGATCGAAGGTTCAAATCTTTCAAGGGAAGAGACAAATAAAGCTACTTGCATCACGCTGCCAAGTTAAATTGAGCGCTTGATGGGAGGTAACTCATCGATTAAAAAATATTTCTTTGTGTTTTACTTCACTTTTGGTGCATTTTGATGTGTTTTTAGGTGTGCAAAAGGAATGAGAGAAGGACCCAAGCATTGGAGACCACTAGAGGGACCTGTGGAGAACCTATGAGCCGTAGGTGGGTATCCGTGGCACACATGTGCAAACCAGTGCACTCCTCAAAATCTTGGAAAATTGCATTTAGTAAAGCATCTCTATCGCAACTTCTGACCATCACGATCGTGATGAAGCAAAATTTCACTAACTCTTCACAATTGCGTGAACCTATCATGATTGCATGGGGTTAAGGAATTTTAATTCATCGCGATCATGTGGGAAGAACTCACAATATTGATGCAAGGTTCAGTTCCCAAGTACAAAAATTAAGAAAAATGTTTAAGGAAAAAAATTGGCTCTTAAACTCGGATTTTCTCCTTCTCTTCAAGCACAAAAGAATATCCATCAACATTTTCAATTCCATAGTTCTATCATCTTGAAACCTCAAAGATATGTTCCCATCCCCTTATTCTCCTTGAAACTATCTTCTTCCTAGCTTGTGAAATCAGTGGTAATAATAGATTTTTGGGCTAAAATTCTTGTCCTTTAAAATCTTATTTATGCTCTGATTTAGTTGGTGAAACTGTTGGGTGAGGTTTTTTGAGAGAAGGGGGATATTAACATGAGTATTTTGGGAAAAAATTAGTCCCAATGGACTATGAAAATAATGGAAGAAAATGGTGCATAGCACCTGTTTGACTAAATGGCCAATTGAAAAAAATTTGGGCGAATATGACAACTTTCGCGACTGTGATGCCCAATCCCGCGATTGCAATGAACAAATTTTTGAAAAAATTATTGGTCCTCATAATTGCGATGAAAAAATCCCACAATCGTGATGACCAGTGCCTGATAGTTTCAAAAATAGTTAAAAATGGTAGCTTTGCCCAGCTCTATTTAGAACCATTTTGACTCATTTCTTTGGCCTAATCATGTCATAATACATTGCTTTACATGCCTATACAAGAGTTTGACATATTTAATCCTTTTTGTAGGTACTTAAAGCTTGAAAATAGCTCCAGCATAAAATGAAATAGCTCAAGAAGATGTCACCCAAGTAGTCGATGAGGAGTACTTTGATCTGGGCACCGTTGTCTCCCTGAAATGTTCACAATTGTACGATCATCACTTGACCAAGAACATTACTAGGGAGCAAGGCATTTTTTTGGAAGTTCTTGAGGCTAGATGGGCCGAGTTCTATGAAAAATTGGTCACAACTGGTTAGATATGCTTTGCGTTTGAGCCTATTAAGGAAAACTTCTTTATAGTCTAGGAATTCTATGCCAATGCATCCGAGAGAGACTTTGCTAATGATTTAGTTGTAACTGTTTAGGGCAAGCTAGTCTGATTTGATCTGAAATTGATCAATGCCTATTAAAACCTTCCCAATGGCGACAATCAAATATACAAAGCACGAGCTAAGGAGTTAGGGACTGATTGGTTTGTGTAGAGGCTACATGATGGCAAGATCCCACAGTGGATAGTTTTGAATATGAGGATCGAGTCTTCTAAGTTCACTGTTGAATCCAAAACTTGGCTTTCCATTATCTATGCTCGAATCATGCCATCAAAAAATGAGTCACATGTGTCACCTGAGAGGGTAATGGTTTTTGGTGCTATGATAGAGGGGCTTCCTATTGATGTGCGCCTTATAATTGTGCAAGAAATTCAGCAAGTTGTGATTGAAGTAACTAAAAGCTTATTTTTTTCCTTCCTTGATCACACATTTATGCTACCAGGCCAGAGTTGAGAAGAGGGATGGTGAAAATGAAAAGAACCCAGATAAGCTAATTTATCCTTTGAAAAAGAGGGAGCCATACATGCTCTGAATAAGAGAAAGATCGATGTGGCATCCACATCATTTCGTCTATTCTGTGGTTTTAGTGAGGCACTTGAGTCAACATCTATTGTAGAGGCTATTGGGCCACTTAAGATTAGGGCCTAGAAAGTTTGACATATATCTAGCCAGGTCTATGGCTTGGATGCTCAGATCCATCAACTTGTAGCTGGCCTAGCTTCGAGCCCGGGAGAGAATTCTTCCATACAACCACCTGGACCATCTTTTTCTGCTGCTCCTAGTGCGCATAGATTGTGTGGTGTGTCATGTGAGCAACAATATGTCAAGGAAATGTTAGCAAAGGTAGAAAGATGCCAGAAGATGCAGAGGGAGCATGATAGGAAGCAAAGCAAATTTCTCACCAAGATGATGAGTTCACTGAGAAAGTTGTGTGGAGCTGAGGAGGATGATGACGCTGATGAGGTCCTACTGAGGCCCAGTACTCCAGTTCTGATTGATTCCCTTCAGGGATCCCCCTTGTCACGCCCCGAGACTACCCCCTAGGCGTAACACAGGACCTAGGACCACAAGTGCCCCAAGTTAACCCTTGTCTTTAGCATGATTTAAGTAAATATAGATAAACTTAGTGGAAGCATTAAACTGAAGAGATAAGTAAACTGAGTCATCAATAAATCAAAGTATAAACATAACAGAATCTGAAGCCTCAAATACAGAATCTCTAACTATGTCTGAAAAGCCTCTAAACTAAATAATGAGTTGCTAGAACAAGACCCCAACTAACTCTAAATACTAAGGAGAAAACCATAGAACTAGTTATACTGATACTAGTCCTCAAAGGATGAGGACTCACCACTCAAAGCTGGGACACTTGCTAATCTCTAGCCATGAATATGAGGACCCAAACCTAAATCTGCATCATCAAGGATGCAGTGCAAAAATATGTGTCAGTACTATTGGATGTACCGAGTATGTGAGATATGCATATATATGGTAAAAATGCACTTAAAACATGCTTAAAAAGGAGTTCATGCATACTAAGAGAAAGCATGAGTAAATATCAAAATTTAAGCTTAAGACATGAATTAGTAGTCAAGTTTCAAAGTAGGATATCAAATAACATCATAGCTTGAAAATAGTCATACGGGAGTTTCTATTAACCGACATAAACCATGGTGAGCTATATGGAGTCCAGTGTCATGCATCCACACCGAAAAAGGTTGTCCTAACCAGCCAAAGTTAGAACCATGTCATAAGGATCTTGTCATGAGCCACAAAGGGCAACCTCCGGTGGCAACGTAGTTCTGGACTTGGGTTATCTGAACCCTCATCACTCGATGCTAAATACTACTCCCAAAATAATACATATAGGTCATATAATACATGTGACATATCTAATGCCAAAACTATTGAAAAGCATAAGGACATGTCTGATGTAATGCAAATTTCAATTCATAAGCCTTAAAGCTTAGCATGGCCATAATTCAAAACATACTTTTCCTTCTAAATTCATAACTTGAAGAATTAGGCATGCAATTTCATAACATACTTGAGGTCATGTTATCTAAGCATGCCAATATCACTTGAAAACATGCAATTGAGTGAAAACATGCTAAAATTCATCTATAGTGTATGGGATTTGGGAAACATTTAAGGAATCTCAAATAAATCAGAGACAAGTAATGAGGAACCATGAATTTATGCTTTAAAACTAAACCCATAAGATTTTCCCATTTGGGTACGAACCCTAATTTCATCAATTCATAATTCAAAGTAAAACTTGAGGGTTTTGGGCATAAGGATGAAAGAAATCCCTTATTGAATATCCACATACCTGAATTGAAGCTTTCTTAATCTTGGGTGAAGAGAAGTGGAGACTTGAATTTGGAGCTTGAAGCTTGAGAGACCCTTTCAACTTTTGGAAAAATGAATGAGAGTTTGGAGGGGACTTAGGCTAATTAGGGATAAAACCCTACTAAAAGAGTTCCATAATATCTCACTTAGGAGTTAAATGGGTGGGTAATTACCAAAATAACCCAGGGACTTAGTTTAGAAAAACTGATTTAAAAACTCGGCTCCAGGTTCCATGGGTCATTTCCACAAGCCATAAAAGTAACCATGGTTCGTGGATTGGAATCGTGGTTGCTGAGCCAAAAGATAGTTACCCTCATGGTGGTTCATGGGGAAACTAGTTACCCTCAATCTGAGCTCCACAAGTTGTTTCCACGACTCAAGGAATCATCCACGGACCGTGAAACTGACTCGTGGTTCTCAGACTTGAGGATGATCTACAAGACTGGCTTCACAAGTCACTTCCATGACTCGTGGTTCCATCTATGGCTCATGGACTTGACTCATGATTCCTTGAATTCTCAGAATTTTTTAGAGATTCTAAGTTTAAAAGCTGATTTGAATTTTGGGGTGTTAAAATACTACACCTTTGCCCATAAAGTGCCTCATAAGGAGCCATATAGATGTTAGAATGAAAGTTGTTGTTGTAGTAAAACTTGATAAGAGGTAAGTAATCATCCCAATTACCTTTGAAATCAATCACACAAGCTTTCAACATATCCTCTAAAGTCTGAATAGTACCTGGCCATCTGTCTATGGGTGAAAAGTTGTGCTAAGCTTAACTTGAGTACGAATACCTCTCTAAAATTATCTCCAAAACTCAGATGTAAACTGAGTACCCCTATCCAAAATGATAGACAATGGAACACCATACAATCTGACTACCTCTCGAATATAGAGTCTGTCATAATCCTCTGCAGAATCTGTTGTTTTGACAGCCAAGAAGTGGGCTGAATTAGTCATGTTGTCAATGATCACCCATATAGAATCATGTTACCTACAAGTATGAGGCAAACCTATAATGAAATCCATATTGATCTCTTCCCACTTCCAAGTAGTAAGATCAATATCCTGAGTCATGCCACCAGATCGCTGATGCTCTACCTTCACTTGCTGACAGTTGGGACACTAAGCCACAAAATCTGCCATGTCCCTTTTCATGCCATTCCACTAACAGACTTCTCGTAGGTCATGGTATATCTTGGTGGCACCAAGGTGAATAAAATACCTAGAGCGATAAGCCTATGTCAAAATCTGTTGTCTCAACCCATCTATGTCAGGAACACATAATCGACCCTGATATCGAAGCACACCATCTCTCTCTTGGGAGAAAACCTCTACCCTCTGCCGATGGACTTCACCCTTCAACTGGTGCAAAATAGGATCACTGTCTTTCTTCGCTTCACTTCAGCTACCAAAGATAATTCGGAACCATATTGAACAATAACACCACCATATGTCAAATCCATAAAGCAAGCTCCTAATTATGCAAGTCTATGAACATCCTTGGCCAATTCCTTCTTTCCATCCTCGAACAAAGACACACTACCCATAGATAACCTACTAAGTGCATCCGCCATGACATTGCCCTTAACCTGATGGTAGAGCACACTCACATCATAATCCTTAAGAAGCTCAATCTATCTCCTTTGACGAAGATTCAATTCTTTTTGAGTGGAACATATACTGAAGTCTCTTATGATTGGTGAATATATCCACATGAACACCATACAAGTAGTGTCTCCAAATCTTCAAAGCAAAGACAATTGTCGCTAGCTCAAGAGCATGAGTCAGGTGGTTCTTCTCATGAATCTTAAGATGTCTAGAAGTACAAGCAATCACTCTACCTCACTGCATCAAAACACAACCCAAACCAATCCTAGAAGCATCACAATATACAACAAAGTCATTTAAGCCCTCGGGTAGAGCCAAAACTGGAGTTGTCGTCAACCTAGTCTTCAATTCCTAAAAGTTTTTCTCACATAGATCTAACCAGTGAAATTTTACCTTCTCATAAGTCAACCGAGTCAATGGGGAAGCTATGGAAGAAAACCCTTCCACAAATCTCTTGTAGAAACCAGCCAAACGCAAAAAGCTTCTAATATCCGATGGGGAAGTGGGTCTAGGCCAGTTCTTCACTGCCTCTATTTTCTGTGAATTAACTTAAATACTATCTCTAGTCATAATATGACCCTAGAAAAGTAACAGACTGCATCCAAAACACACATTTGCTGAACCTAGCAAATAACTATTGATCCTTGAGAGTCTACAACACAACTTTCAAGTGGCCTGCATTCTCCTCATCACTCCGAGAATAGATAAGAATATCATCAATGAAAACAATCACAAACATATCCAAATACAGTTTGAACACACGAATCATCAAATCCATAAAAGTTGCAGGAGCATTTATTAGTCCAAAAGACATAACCACAAATTTATAATGACCATACCGAGTTTTGAAAGCTGTCTTTGGAATGTCACACTCTCGAACATGAAGCTGATGATAACCGGATCTGAGGTCAATCTTGGAGAAGTATCTAGCACCGTGAAGCTGGTCAAACAAGTCATCAATCCTAGGAATGGGATAATTATTCTTGATTGTGACCTTGTTCAACTGACGATAGTCGATACACATTCTGAGAGAACCATTATTCTTTCGCACGAATAGAACTGAATCACCCCATAGAGAGATATTAGTCCTGATAAAACCTTTATCAAGAAGGTCCTTCAACTGCTCTTTCAATTCCTTAAGTTCTGTTGGAGCCATTTTATAAGGAGGAATAGAGATAGGATGCATATCTGGAAAAAGATCTATTTCAAAGTCGATCTCCCGCTCAAGAGGGACTCTGGGCAAATCTTTGGGAAACACTTTTGGGAACTCATTCACAACAGGAACTGACAGGAGAGATGGAATTTCAGACTCTGTGTCCATAACCTGAACTATATGATAGACATAACCCTTAGAAATTACCTGCCTAGCCTTGAGATAAGATATGAAATGACCCTTTGAAGATGGAGGACTACCTTGCCACTCTAAGACAGGTTCACTTGGAAACTTGAAACTGACGACTCGGGTACAACAATCAACCGAGGCATAACATGCATACAACCAATCCATATCAAGAATAACATCAAAGTCAGTCATCTCCAACTCTACTAGATAAGCTAAAGTGACTATATGAAGGATTGAGATAGGGCAATTTTGATATATTATTTTGGCTAGGACTGACTCACCAACAGGAGTAGAAACACAAAAGGGTTCTAAGAGTTGTTCAGGACAAATTTCAAACTTGCAAGTAACATAAGGGGTCACAAAAGATAAGAAGGCATTGAGGTCCAATAAACCATACACATCAAGAGAGAAAACTTTTAACATACCACTGACGATGTCTGAGGAACTTTCCTGGTCCTGGCAAGAAGACATGGCATAAAGGCGGTTCTGGTGCTGACCACCACCTGAACTAGAAGCAACACTCTGATGGGTCGGTCGACCTCCTGGGGCTACTAGAGCAGATTGAGTCCTGCTACCTCCCTGTCCCTTCTTGGCTAAAGGGAAATCCCTAATAATGTGCCCAACCTGTCCACACCCAAAGCATCTACTTGTACCCAAATGACACTCTCCTGGGTTATTCTTCCCACACTTGTTGCAAACAGGGTGGGTAGGCCCTTTTGCAATACTATCCTGAGACTGCAAACCCGATCCCCTACCCGAGTGATCATGACTAGGACTAGGGGCCTGAGTAGGAGCACTAGATAAAGAATGCACGGGTCCTAATGACCTCTTCTGAAATGAAGAATGGTGTCCACCTCCGGACCTCTAATAGCTAAAACCCAAACTCTATGATCTAACCCTCTTGTTCTCTCTTGCCATTTCCCTCAACTTATCTCCCTCAATTTGGTGAGCATGAGTCATAAGTCTAGAAATATCCATGTCACCTAAAATCATAGCAGACCTACACTCCTTGTTCACCAAGTCTGACATTCCATAAATGAACTTGTTTATCTGATCCCTCAGATCAGTCACCATAGAAGAAGCATACCTCGAAAGCTAAGTGAACTTCAACCCATATTCCTAAACCAACATAGAGCCTTGCCTCAAATTCATGAACTCTTTGGCCTTTGCCTCCCTCAACTCCCCAGGGAAGAATCGATCAAGAAAAGCCCTCTCAAAGCACTCCCAAGTCATAGAGACCATGTCTCTAGACCTAGTGTCTCTCCACTAAGTATACCAAATGTGAGCTACATCCTTGAGTTGATAGGAAGCTAGATCAACACCATCAATACCAATAACCTGCATCACACCAAAAATCTTCTTCACCTAATCCATGAAATTTTACGGGTCCTCACCAACTTTTGAACCCAAGAACTCAGGTGGGTTCATGCGAATGAAGTCTTGAACTCAATCTCCGACTCCACCTTGAGGGTGGATGGGGATAGGATCCTATTGAGTGGCCTAAGCGGCCATAATCTGAGCTATCATATGAATGACATTCCTGAACTCCACATTTGTAACCTCGGGGTCTGGAATTGGAGGATTAGCATTTTGGGCATTGGCCTGGTGAGACATGGCACAGCAAGGAGGCATAATCTGAAATTCATAAAGATTGTATTAGAAGAGTAATAAAGCTAAAATCTATCGCATGATATTGATCATGAAAGAAGTGAAATTTTTCCTAAGACACCTCGTAGCTCTCCTATCATAAGTGTGGTGCGCTTCACACATATGAAAGAGACTCTACTCAATTCGGCTTTCAGACACCCTAGGACTTTTAAACCTGATGCTCTGATACCTAGTTTGTCACGCCCTAAGACTAACCCTAGGCATAACACGAGACCCGGGATCACAACTACCCCAAGTTAACCCTTGGATTTTGCATGACTTAAGCAAACATAGATAAACTTAGAAGAAGCATTAAACTGAAGAGATAAACAAACTGAGTCATCAATAGATCAAAGTATAAACATAACAAACTCTGAAGCCTCAAATACAGAATCTCTAACTATGTCTGAAAAGCCTCTTAACTGAATAATGAATTGTTAGGACAAGACCCCAGCAAACTCCAAATACTAAGGATAAAACCATAGAAGTAGTTAAACTGATACTAGTCCTCGAAGGATGAGGACTCACCACTCGAAGCTGGGATACCTGCTAACCTCTAGCCACGAATATGAAGACCCACACCTGAATCTGCATTATCAAGGATGCAGCGCGAGAATATACATCAGTACTATAGGATGTACTGAGTATGTGAGATATGCATACATATGGTAAAAATGCACTTAAAACATGCTTAAAATGGAGTTCATGCATACTAAGATAAAGCATGAGTAAATATAAAAATTTAAGCTTAAGACATGAATTAGAAGTCAAGTTTCAAAGTAGGATATCAAATAACTTCATATCTTGAAAATAGTTATATGGGGCTTTCTATTAACCGACATAAATCATGGTAAGCTACATGGAGTCCAGTGTCATGCACCCACACTGAAAAAGGTTGTCCTAACTGACCAAAGTTAGAACCATGTCATAAGGATCCTGTCATGAGCCACAGAGGTCAACCTAAGGTGGCAACGTAGTTCTGGACATGGGTTATCTGAACCCTCATCACTTGGTGCTAAATACTACTCACAAAATAATACATATAGCTCATATAATATGTGTAACATATCTAATGCCAAAACTATTAAAAAGCATTAGGACATGTCTGGTGTCATGCAAATTTCAATTCATAAGCCTTAAAGCTTAGAATAGCCATAATTCAAAACATATTTTTCCTTCTAAATTTATAACTTGAAGAATTAGGCATGCAATTTCATAACATACTAGAGGTCATGTTATCTAAACATACCAATTTCACTTTAAAAGATGCAATTGAGTGAAAACATGCTAAAAGTCATCTATAATGCATGGGCTTTGGAAAACTTTTAAGGAATCTCAAATAAATCATAGATAAGTAATGAGGAACCATGAATTTATGTTTTGAAACTTAACCCATAATATTTTCCCATTTGGGTAAGAACCCTAATTTCATCAATTCATAATTCAAAGTAAAACTTCAGGGTTTTGGGCATAAGGATGAAATAAATCCCTTATTGAATACCCATATACCTGAATTGAAGCTTTGTTAATCTGGGGTGAAGAAAAATGGAGACTTGAACTTGGAGCTTGGAGCTTGAAGCTTGAGAGACCCTTTCCACTTTTGGAAAAATGAATGCGAGTTTGGAGGGAACTTAGGCTAATTAGAGATAAAACCCTACTAAAAGAGTTCAATAATATCTCACTTAGGAGTTAAAAGGGTGGGTAATTACCAAAATAACCCAGGGACTTAGTTTAGAAAAACTGATTTAAAAACTCGGCTCCAGGTTCCATGGGTCATTTCCATGAGCCATAAAAGTAACCATGGTTCGTGGATTGGAATCATGGTTTTAGAGCCAAAAGATAGGCTGCAGGTCATGTTCCACGAGTTCACAAGATGGTTTGTAGAACCATCTATGATTTATGGAACTCACTCATGGTTCATAGAGAAACTGGATACCCTCAGTCTGAGTTCCACGAGTTAGTTTCACGACTCATGGAATCATCCAAGGATCGTGAAATTGACTCGTGGTTCTCAGACCTGAGGATGATCAGCAGGACTGGCTTCACGAGTCACTTTTATGACTCATGGTTCCATCCACAACTCTTGGACTTGACCCGTGATTCCTGGAATTCTCAGAATTTTTTAGAGATTCTATGTTTAAAAGCTGATTTGAATTTCGGGGTGTTACATCCCTCAAACCTATCTCTTATTTTATTTTTATCCAGTGAGGGCACTGTATTATTTTAGTTGGGGGTGGCATCAAGGGTTGCACTCTAGTTGTATTAGTTGTATTTGTGCCCTTGTTGGGCTTGATTTTCTCTTATGTTTAACTTTTGCCCTTGTCGGGCTTGATATTTTGATTTATGTATTGATATTTGTGCGCCCTTGTCGGGCTTGTTATGCTATTTTTGGGTTGTGGATGAAAATTTTGATGGTTTGATCATTTAGTTCTTTAGTTTTCTTTTGATATTTTGATTCGTAGTTTCTTTATTTTTTGTAGTGTTGAGTGACACTTCCCCATGATATATTCACTGAAGACTCTCTTAAGGGAAAATCGTCTCTTAGGTTGGTGTTTTAAGCCAGGGGAAATCTGAGTACCCATTAGGCTAAAAGTTGGGTGTTTTGAGCCAGGGGAAGTCTGAGTAGCCGTTAGGCCAAGTGAAACTTGTTTGAAAAAACTAAGAGCACTGTTGAACACCTGCGAAATGCAAGTGTTGACTAGCAAAATGCAGGTGCAACCACAAGTGTTGGGCAGAAAGGAAACGTATACTGCCTGACACCTACATTTGCACATGCATGCCACAAGTCTCCACCTGCAAAATAAAGGTGCACATTTTGGCTTGGGGTGGATGCGTTGGTAAAGTCTGAGTAGCCATGTCGATGTGGATGTATAATTTTGGCTCGATGATGGACAGGGTGTGTCACGACCCAATTTCTTGGTCATGATGGCACCAACAAGCCCCCAGTAGGTGAACCAATCCCCGTAGTTCAAAATAGTTAGTAATGGGATACTATCTAATAGGCAAGAGGAAGAAACATAATATAGGCGGAAGCAAGGGATTCAAGATAAGAAAAAGGAACAATAGGAATAAAACTATCACGACCCGATTTCTCGGTCATGATGGCACCTACAACCCCCGGTAGGTAAACCAATCCCCGTAACCCAGGACAGTTAGTAATGTGCTACTATCTAACAAATAAGTGGAAGAACAATTTAATAAGCAAAAGTAAGGGAACAAGATGAAGAGAATAGATAACAGGAATATATATATATACATATGTGGAAACTAAACCAAACCCCAAGACCTGGTATCATAGTATAGAGCCAAAACTACATACATGGAGTGCAAATGATCCAAAACAATATATACAGATGTCTCTGAATGGTAATAGAGTACATAAAGCAAAAGATAAACTAAAGCTAAGCTCCGATCGCCAAGAGCTCACCCTCAGTCTGAAGTAGTCCCCAACAGATCTCCAAGCACGAATCACAGCGATCTAACGGCGATGGCCCACGCTAGGATCTGCACCCAAGATGCAGGGGGTAGGGTGAGCACCAAATGTGAAGCATAAGGTACCCAGTAGGTATCATAGGCCGACTGGGCACATATAAGATAAAAGCGTAGTAACAGACATAACAGAAGCAAGTAGTCACAGAAATCAACGAAAGGGTACACAGGAACTAGCCCAGAGGGAAGTCAACAGAACCACGTGTGAGGCCAGCAAGCAGAATATAAACACCATAGGCACAGGTGAAAGTAAGAAACATGCACCTGGGGTCCTTGCAATAACAGTGTATACATAATAAGTTTATGAAATGGATGGTATACCGGTAACCTCAAGTGTAAGAAGGGGGAAAGAGTAATGATAGGCATGCTCAGAGACATGAATCAAACTCAACTAATCATATCAATCTCAAATCCAGAAACTAACAGTTTAGCCGTAACCAATTTCATACTTAACCGTAACAGGGAACAATTCTGTAAGTAAATAGCAAGAGTCTACCTACAGCCCCCCGGCCGCCCATACAACCGAGGAACACAAACAAGTGAAAAAAAAACCTCCGGCATCCCATACTACCGGAGCATACAATCAACAAACAACAAACAAGGGTGGATCCTCAAACACTGAATGATATGATGCATGAAGATCTCAGGTGAAATGGTATCTCTGTATGTACCTCCTCCGGTGCCAATCCGGCCCAGCAGGTAGGTTCCATGGAAGGATACTGCCCGTATACCTCTACTCGACCGTATACCCTTCCTCCGGCACACGCAGCCCGAAACCCCAGGCCCGGATGGCAAGGTCCATGGAGGTCCCTGACCCCATACTAAAACTCAGTATCAAACATGTCATCCGGAAGCAAGTCCGGTTTTAAGATAGAGACCCAGTCTCGAATATGCATGCCCAGACTCTGTCTAGGACTAAAGTAGTAGAAAAATATCTCAAAAGCCCCTCCAAGGGTTCCCGGGCATAACCGGGTCTAAACAGTAGAAAGTCATCTCAGGTGCTCGGTCCGACCGAGGCTAAAATTATCTCAAGTAGCAAGAAAACTCAATTAGCACCCCGACCCTGCCGAGTCTAGTGTTTATCGTAAAACTGGTGATTTAAATCATAATTTTACTCTCTTTTACCCAAGAATATTCACAAGTTAAATCAACCATTTCCAATTTATTTCCATCAAAAACGAGCCCCCGGGGCCATGCAAGGTTTAGAAAATAGTGCCAGTAGGCCCGAAGCCAAAACTGTAGTAAAACATGGATAAAACCTCTTTATATGCATGGAAATGGTATGATGAAACACAATAGCTGCCCAGCAGCTCACAATCAACCTATCGACCCTGCACAAGCCCACAACTACTCAGCAAGCATAACCAGCCTAGAAGGATAATTCTATGCCCGGGACTCGCGGACATTCCCAATATCCCACCTTCTATGTTCCAGAGTCAAGGCCTCACAGGACCACAAGGGTAAATAAAATATATCGTTAAGTACTACAAGCATCGGAGGAACAAAAGTAGGCGGACATGAATAAAACGGTCAAGGTCTGTGGTACCAACCTAATAATCCAACCCAAGGATGCCCGCTAGTACAATTTTATCCGATATATGCTAAGTCTAGGGAGTTTAAACCATAACCTACCTGTCGTCCGATGACAAGCTGCTAGAACGACAATGTCCAAGTCCGAATAACTCCAAGAAGATCCAAAATGAAATCAAACATGAATTTTAGGCTTGAATAACTTGACGTAGATAGCCAATTTTCTTTCAGAGATCTTATACTGTGTTAAAATATTTTCCAACTGAATTCATTCATTTTCCCCTTTTTTCCCTTGAAAGGCACGTATGTGCAGGATTGTTGCCTATATAGAGACATTTTATAAAAATGCAAAAGGAGTGGAATGAAATTCATTTATAACCAAAATGGATAAGGACAAATTAATTTAGCAATTATGGATTGCTAGGTGTCAAGTTTTAAAAGTAGTTTGATACCAACCATGTATGCTTACCTTGCTGTAAGTTCCACGTGGAACTGGTAAACCAAAATTAATTCTATCTTGTTACGTATATATTCGGGTATTGCATAAATTCGTGGTATAATAAATATACTTTTGAATATATCCTAATAAATAGAAAATTATTCCAAATAAAACTTACTATATTATTGTAGTAATTTTCAACATAACTAAGTTTACTATCTCCGTTAAAATATTACAATGTGTAAAAACCTTATAAAATAAATACGTACGCAATTATATCATGACAAAAGTATTTTTCATAAACATTTAAAATATTTCAAAAAGGTAATAAAAATATAACTTTTTACCACATTCAACTTTTAAATTAAATATTTTCAAATACGCGCGATGTTAATAAAATTCTTAAATTTAGGTTCTCAATTCACCATCGCACGCTTTTGATACTCAACTCCTAAGACAAGGAATTGATTATAACGACCAATGGAACGGCCAGGGCACCGAACCACCGGTCCCAGCAAGTCATAAATGACTTGGGGCCGCTACAGGAAAGCTCTAACAGTACAAGGAAAACGTATATATGGAAATGACCGAAAGAGTCGTTACATCATCCACAACTAAAAAAGGACTTTCGTCCTCGAAAGTCAAGGACAAGGGAGTACCTGAAGGCTCAAATAGTTGTGGATACTGAGCCCGCATATCTCTCTCGGGCTCCCAGGTAGCCTCCTCGACTGTACGATGCCTCCACTGAACCTTAACAACCGGGATCTCTCCAGACCTCAATCTCCTGACATCTCTTGCCAAAATAGCTGTCGGCTCCTCAACAAAGGCTAAACCCTCACCCAACTGAACTAAATCCCACTGTAACACATGAGACTCATTTGCGACATACCGACGCAACATCAAAACATGAAATACAGGATGTATATCTGAAAACATCGAAGGCAAGGCTAGTTGATAGGCAACGCTACCAACCCTCTGAAGAATCTCAAATGGCCCAATGTACCTGGGGCTAAGCTTGCCCCGCCTACCAAATCTCATCATGCCCTTCATGGGCGATACATGGAGAAACACCAAGTCACCGAAACTAAACTCCAAGGCACGAAGCCTACGATCAGCATAACTCTTCTGCCTTCTCTGAGCTGCCCGAAGTCTGTCCTGAATCGCTTGAACCTGATCTAAGGAATCTCGAAGCAAATCTATACTCTGTGTCCTAGAATCAAAACCATCAAACCAACCTACCAGTGATCTGCAACGCCTGCCATACAAAGCCTCAAAAGGTGCCATGCCGATACTCGAATGGAAACTTTTATTATAAGCAAACTCTGCCAAGGGAACAAACTGATCCCAAGAACCTCCAAAGTCAAGAACACAGGCCCGAAGCATGTCCTCCAGAATCTGAATGGTCCTCTCAGACTGGCCATCTGTCTGAGGGTAGAAAGCGGTACTAAGATGAACCTCTGTACCCGAATCTCGCTGAATATCCCTCCAAAACAGAGATGTGAACTGAGTGTCGTGGTCTGAAATGATAGAAGTTGGGACCCCGTGCTACCGAACAATCTCACGAAGGTAGATCTGAGCTAACCTCTCTGCGCCATAAGAAGTCTGAACCGGCAAGAAATATGCTGACTTAGTCAGCCTATCAACAATCACCCATATGGAATCAAACCAATGAGAAGTACGAGGCAAACCAGCAACAAAGTCTATATTAATCCCTTCCCACTTCCACTCAGGAATGGGAAATAGCTGCATCAAACCACCAGGTCTCATGTGCTCGAACTTAACCTGTTGACAGTTCAAGCACCGAGATATGAAATCCGCTATATCCCGCTTCATACCACTCAACCAGTAAAGCTGTCTCAAGTCTCTATACATCTTTGTTGTGCCAGGGTGAATGGAGTATCTAGTACAATGTGCCTCATGAAGTATCAACTGAATCAAATCACTAATCCTCGGAACACAAAGGCGACTATCAGACCTCAGAATCCCATCTGAATCTAGAGTAGCCTGACTGGTCTCACCCTGAACAACCTAATCACAAAGGTCACATAACTGCTGATCCTCAAACTGACGGCTCTGAATCTGATCAATCAAAGTAGAACGAACCTCAACACTGGCGAGAATTCTGCTGGGGTCCGACAAGTCAAGCCTAACCAAATGGTTAGCCAAAGGCTGGATCTCCAAGGCCAACGGTCGCTCTGAAACTGAAGGAGAAGCTAGGCTACCCATACTCACTGCCTTCCGGCTCAAGGCATCCGCTACCATGTTTGCCTTGCCCGGATGATATAGAATAGTGAAGTCATAGTCCTTCAGTAGCTCGACCCATCTCCTCTTCCTCGAGTTCAGCTCTCTCTGACTCATGATATACTGAATACTATGGTGATCAGTGAAGATCTCACAGTGAACTCCATATAGGAAATGCCTCCAGATCTTGAGCGCGAAAACTACCGCCGCCAACTCTAAGTCATGAGTAGGGTAGTTGCCCTCGTGGACCTTCAACTGCCTCAACGCATATGCTATTACTCGACCCTGCTGCATCAACACACAACCAAGACCAACCCCAGAAGCATCACAATACACGGAGAAACTCTGACACTCAATCGGCAAAATCAAAATTGGAGCTGAAGTCAATAAGGCCTTAAGCCTCTGAAAGATATCCTCGCACTGATCCGACCACTGAAATGGGATATCCTTCCTAGTCAGCATAGTCAAGGGTGCTGCTATGGAAGAAAATCCCTGAACGAAGCGTCTATAGTAACCTGCTAACCCGATAAAACTGCAAACCTCAGTAACAGTAGTAGGTCTAGGCCACTCACAAACCGCTGAAATCTTTCCCGGATCAACCCTAATCTCATCCTTAGACACCACGTGCCCTAGGAATGCAACTGACTCAAGCCAAAACTCGCACTTTGAGAACTTGGCATAAAGCCGATGATTTCTCAAAGTCTGGAGTATAACCCTCAAGTGCTGCTCATGCTCATCTCTACTACCCGAGTATACCAAGATGTCGTCTATAAAAACTATCACAAATGAGTCCAAATACGGGCCAAGAACCCTGTGCATCAAGTTCATAAAGGTTGCGAGGGCATTAGTCAACCCAAAAGACATCACCAGGAACTCATAATGGCCATAACGTGTCTTGAATGCTGTCTTAGGGATGTCCTCGGCCCTAAACCTCAACTGATGGTAGCCGGACCTCAGATCAATATTCGAAAACACGACTAAACCCTGAAGCTGGTCAAACAAGTCATCAATCCTCGGCATCGGATACCTATTCTTCACTGTCACCCTATTCAGTTGTTGATAATCAATACACATGCGCATCGACCCATCCTTCTTCTTCACAAAGAGAACAGGAGCACCCCAAGGTGACACACTCGGTCTAATAAACCCCTTAGCTAACAGATCCTAGAGCTTCTCCTTAAGCTCCCTCAACTCAGCCGGAGCCATACGGTAAGGGGAAATAGAAATGGGCCTTGTGCCCGGCTCTAGCTCAATAGAGAAATCAATATCTCTCTCAGGTGGAAGGCCTGGCAGGTCGGTAGGAAACACATTAAGGAAGTCTCTAACCACAGGAACAGACTCGGGAGAAGTAGGGTCAGCACTAGCATCTTGGACATATTCTAGATAAGCTAAACACCCACGGGAAATCAACTTCCTAGCTCAAAGACAATAGATGATCCCAGATGGTGCATGGCTAACAGAACCCTGCCACACAACCGGGGATACACCCAGCACAACTATGGTAATGGTCTTGGCATAACAATCAAAAACCACACGGTGAGGGGATAACCAGTCCCTGCTCAGTATCACATCAAAATCTAGCATATTAAGAATCATCAAATCACCCAAGTCTCTGAATCACCAATAGATAGCATCCAAGATCTCACAATCCGATCCACTACTAAAGAATCTCCTACTGGGGTCAAAACCGAAACATGAACAGATAATGGCTCACTAGCCAACCCCAAACAAGGTACAAAGTATGCATATACATATGAACAAGTGGATCCAGGATCAAATAAAGCCATAGCAGACTGATGGCACACAGAAATCGTACCTGTAATCACAGCATCTGAGGCCTCTGCCTCTGGTCTCCTAGGGACCGCGTAAAATTGACGACGACCTCCACCTGCTCGACTGCCATCCCTACGACCTGCTCTGTCATGCGGAGCACCACGTCTGCCCTGACAACCACCCTCTCTAGCCGAAGGCTGAACTGTTCGTAAAGGCTCGGCCAACTGAACTGTACCCAGCTGAGGGAAATCTCTAGCAAAATGACCAATCACACCACAAGTAAAACAAGCCCCTGGCGGCCTACTCGTTCGAGATGAACCAGCAGATCCCGTATGACCACCACGACCTGATGCCCCAGAAACTGTACCCCTCGAAGACTGGTCACTATAGCCCTGATGGCTGCTCTGACCCTACTCGAACTAGGTACTACCGAAAGTCTGAAGGGAAGCCTGAACCGGTCGGCTATACTGATCCTGGTGTAGTTGTGGCTGATAACTCTGGCTCCACTGGCCAGAACCTATACCACTATATCTGGAACCACTGTAGAAACCCTGATGTCGAGGCCTCTTATCTCTGGACCCCTGATCATGTCACTGTAAGTCCTCCACGGTGCGGGCATAGTCTATGATAGCCTGAAAAGATCGACCACCGGCAATCAGTATCTCAGCTGGCTGCCTAATCTCTGGCCTCAACCCCATACAAATCTGTGAATCCTATCTGCCTCGGTAGGGATGATCAAAGCTCCAAATGGTGCTAGCTGATGAAAATGGGTCTCATACTCCGAGACAGTCGTAAACTCCTGCATAAGGTGAGTAAACTGCTCTCTGCGATGCTCACGATCACTCTGAGGTAGGAACTTGGCCATAAAGGCCTCATAAAACTCAGACCAGGTCAAAGGAGGTGACGATGGTGGTCTACAAGCAACCTGGGCCCTCCACCATAACTTCGCTGGGCCCTCCAACTGATAGGTAGTATAACCAACCATGTGAGTCTCCAACAAACCCAAATGATGCAATATCTCCTCACAGGTAGTAATAAAGTCATGTGGATCCTGTCCAGAAGTACCAGCAAACCTCGGAGGTGCTAACCTCAAAAACCTACCCAACGCCTTCTGCTTTGACTCTGTCATAGCTGGGCGAGGAGCAAGAGGTTGTGCAACAGATGGGACCGGAATGACCTCCGCACGGGGAGCCATAGTAGCAGGCTGCGCTCCTGAACTCTGTGCACCCAGGGATGCCCCCTGAGCTGATAGCTGCGCTACCTCAGAAGGCCGCTCTCCAATCATACCCAAAAGCTGTAATAGTAATCCCCGAATATCTGGAGACTGAGCTGCGGCTGGAGTGGGCACAGAAGTGGGCACTGGAGCTGGTACTGGAGTTGGTGGTACCTGGGTTGCCCCCTGATCCACATGCTGCTCGGGCTCTTTCTCAACTCCAGCAGCTCTAGCAGGTGCCACTGCTCGAGGGCGTCCTTGACCCTTAGCTGGAGTGGGAGGCTCATCTCCTCCTGATGTCGATGATCTCGTACGAACCATCTGCAGAAAAATTAATTAGAACAAATAAGATTTCCAGAAACTTCAAGGGTCCTACGCACGACACAGAAGAAATGAAAGAGTCAAATTTCCTAAAATGTCACTGTAGCCTCCCGAAGATTGAGTACAGACGTCTCTGCCCCGATCCGCAGGACTCTACTAGACATTGGCACCTATACCGGTGAACCTAGAGCTCTGATACCAAGCTGTCACGACCCGATTTCTCGGTCATGATGGAACCTACAACCCTCGGTAGGTGAACTAATCCCCGTAGCCTAGGACAGTTAGTAATGGGCTACTATCTAACAAATAAGCAGAAGAACAATTTAATAAGAAAAAGTAAGGGAACAAGATGAAGAGAATAGATAACAGGAATATATATATATATATACACATATGTGGAAACTAAACCAAACCCCAAGACCTGGTATCAGAGTATAGAGCCAAAACTACATACATGGAGTGCAAATGATCCAAAACAATACATACAGATGTATCTGAATGGTAATAGAGTACATAAAGCAAAAGATAAACTAAAGCTAAGCACCGATCGCCAAGAGCTCACCCTCAGTCTGAAGTAGTCCCCAACAGATCTCCAAGCACGAATCACAGCGATCTAACGGCGATGGCCCATGCTAGGATCTTCACCCAAGATGCAGGGGGTAGGGTGAGCACTAAATGTGAAGCATAAGGTACCCAGTAGGTATCATAGGCTGACTGGACACATATAAGATAAAAGCGTAGTAACAGACAGAACAGAAGCAAGTAGTCACAGAAATCAACGAAAGGGTACACAGGAACTAGCCCAGAGGGAAGTCAATAGAACCACGTATGAGGCTAGCAAGCAGAATATAAACACCATAGGCACAGGTGAAAGTAAGAAACACGCACCTGGGGTCCTTGCAATAACAGTGTATACATAATAAGTTTACGAAATGGATGGTATACCGGTAACCTCAAGTGTAAGAAGGGGGAAAGAGTAATGATAGGCATGCTCAGAGACATGAATCAAACTCAACTAATCATATCAATCTCAAATCCAGAAACTAACAGTTTAGTCGTAACCAATTTCATACTTAACCGTAACAGAGAACAATTCTGTAAGTAAATAGCAAGAGTGTACCTACAGTCCCCCGGCCGCCTATACAATCGAGGAACACAAACAAGTGAAAACAAACCCTCCGGCATCCCATACTACCAGAGCGTACAATCAACAAACAACAAACAAGGGTGGAGCCTCAAACAATGAATGATATGATGCATGAAGATCTCAGGTGAAATGGTATCTCTGTATGTACCTCCTCCGGTGCCGATCCGGCCCAGCAGGTAGGTTCCATGGAAGGACACTGCCCGTATACCTCTACTCCACCGTATACCCTTCATCCGGCACATGCAGCCCAAAACCCCAGGCCCGGATGGCAAGGTCCATGGAGGTCCCTGACCCCATACTAAAACTCAGTATCAAACATGTCATCCGGAAGCAAGTCCGGTTTCAAGATAGAGACCCAGTCTCGAATATGCATGCCCAGACTCTATCTAGGTAAAGTAGTAGGAAAATATCTCAAAAGCCCCTCCAAGGGTTTCCGGGCATAACCGGGTCTAAACAGTAGAAAGTCATATCAGGTGCTCGGTCCGACCGATGCTAAAATTATCTCAAGTAGCAAGAAAACTCAATTAGCACCCCGACCCTGCCGAGTCTAGTGTTTATCGTAAAACTGGTGATTTAAATCATAATTTTACTCTCTTTTACCCAACAATATTCACAAGTTAAATCAACCATTTCCAATTTATTTCCATCAAAAAGGGGCCCCCGGGGCCATGCAAGGTTTAAAAAATAGTGCCAGTAGGCCCGAAGCCAAAACTGTAGTAAAACATGGATAAAACCTCTTTATATGCATGGAAATGGTATGATGAAACACAATAGTTGCCCAGCAGCTCACAATCAACCTATCGACCCTGCACAAGCCCACAACTACTCAGCAAGCATAACCAGCCTAGAAGGATAATTCTATGCCCGGGACTCGAAGACATTCCCAATATCCCACCTTCTATGTTCCAGAGTCAAGGCCTCACAGGACCACAAGGGTAAATAAAACATATCGTTAAGTACTACAAGCATCGGAGGAACAAAAGTAGGCGGACATGAATAAAGCGGTCAAGGTCTGTGGTACCAACCTAATAATCCAACCAAGGATGCCCGCTAGTATAATTTTATCCGATATATGCTAAGTCTAGGGAGTTTAAACCATAACCTACCTGTCGTCCGATGACAAGCTGCTAGAACGACAATGTCCAAGTCCGAATCACTCCGAGAAGATCCAAAATGAAATCAAACATGAATTTTAGGCTTGAATAACTTGACGTAGATTGCCGATTTTCTTTCAGAGATCTTATACTGTGTTAAAATATTTTCCTACTAAATTCATTCAGTTTCCCCTTTTTTCCCTTGAAAGGCACGTATGTGCAGGATTGTTGCCTATATAGAGACATTTTATAAAAATGCAAAAGGAATGGAATGAAATTCATTTATAACCAAAATGGATAAGGACAAATTAATTTAGCAATTATGGATGCTAGGTGTCAAGTTTTAAAAGTAGTTTTATGCCAACCATGTATGCTTACCTTGCTGTAAGTTCCACGTGGAACTGGTAAGCCAAAATTAATTCTATCTCATTACGTATATATTCGGGTATTGCATAAATTCGTGGTATAATAAATATACTTTTGAATATATCATAATAAATAGAAAATTATTCCAAATAAAACCTACTATATTATTGTAGTAATTTTCAACATAACTAAGTTTACTATCTCCGTTAAAATATTACAATGTGTAAAAACCTTATAAAATAAATACGTACACAATTATATCATAACAAAAGTATTTTTCATAAACATTTAAAATATTTTAAAAAGGTAATAAAAATATAACTTTTTACCACATTCAACTTTTAAATTAAATATTTTCAAATACGCGCGATGTTAATAAAATTCTTAAATTTAGATTCGCAATTCACCATCGCACGATTTTGATACTCAGCTCCTAAGACAAGGAATTGATCATAACGACCAATCGAACGGCCAGGGCACCGAACCACCGGTCCCAGCAAGTCATAAATGACTTGGGGCCGCTACAGGAAAGTTCTAACAGTACAAGGAAAATGTATATGTGGAAATGACCAAAAGAGTCGTTACAAAAACAGAAGCTAAAACTAGTCCAAAACCTGGTATGATAGTATAAAAGTTGGAACTACATCAACGGAGTACAAAAAAAGGTCCAAAACAATATATACAGATTTGTCTTCGAACAACAAAAAGAGTACATGATACAAGGATGAACTAAAGCTAAACTCCGATCGCCAAGAGCTCACCCTCAGTCTCAGAAGGTCCAAGAGATCAGCCGCACGAGTCCACGAATCAGCGGCAATGCCCACACTATGATCCACACTAGAAGATGAGAGTGTAGTATGAGAACCAATTGCTAAGCAACGGGTACCCAGTAGGTATCATAGGTCGACTGGGCACATATAAGATATAAGAGCTGTAATGTAGTAGAATAGAAGCAGATAGTAAAAGAAAATAATGAATAAGCACACGAAAGCTAGCACAGAAGGATACAAGAAGAAAACAACATACTTGGCTAGCTACTAGGATATATATATATATAGCACAGAAACACAGGTGAAGAAGGGAAATAACGCACCTGGGATCCTCGTAATAACAATATATATATAAAGAGTTTTAGAAATAGGCGGTATACTGGTAACCTCAAGTAAAAGGGAAGGAGGAAAGAAGGATATCGACAACATGCTCAAAAACAAGATTAAAAACCAAGTCATGCTAATAACATTACTCTCAAGTCAGGAAAGAATCAACCGGGGTAAACCAAATAAAACTTATCAAGTCAACCAGATGTATAAACACAATCCTCAATATCCAATCATCGAATGAAATCACCATAAGGACCGAAATCTCGATAACCATAGAATCTCACACAAATGAATAATATGAAGCACTAGTGAAAACCAGGTGAAAAAGTACCCTGTATGTACCTCCTCCAGTGCCTATGGGCCCAGCAGGTAGGATCCATGTAAGGACATGGCCCGTATACCTCAACTACACCGTATACCCCTCCTCCAAAAACACTCAGCACATAGCCCCTAGTCCGGATCGGCAAGGTCCATGGAGGTCCTCGACCACATACTAACTATTGTAACCTCACTAGAACAGTCCGTAGTGAATCCAAATCCAAACTAGTAAACAAAATTAACAATGCATGCCCAGAGTATACCCGGGTCTAAATCGGTGAAATAAGTCTCAAATGCCCCTACAAGGGTGCCCAGACATAACCGGGTCTAAAACAATAGTAAAACAAGTCCAGTTCTCGGCCCCACCGAGTCTAGTATCAATTCTAATCAACAGTAAAACATGTCTAGAACTCCAGCCTTGCCGAGTCTAGTAGTAGTCTGAAAACAGTGATAAAATCATCCTTTTAACTTCCTTACCCCAAGAAGATCCATGAAAAACTAGTTCCAAATCTTTTATAACCATTTTTACCAAAATGGGGGCCCTCGGGGCCATGTAGGATTGTGAAAACCATCACTAGTAGGCCCAAAGCCAAAACCATAGTAAAACATGTGAAAACCCACTTATATGCATGATAATGGCATGCTCAATCACAAACAGTAGCCCAATGGCTCACAATCAACCTATCAGCACTGCATAGGCTCTAATCGCTCTACACCACAAATAACCAGCCTATGATTGCGATATCAATGTCCGGGACTCATGAACATTCCCAAATAACCCACCAACTATGTTCCAAAGTCAAATACAAGGTCACATAGGACCACAAGGGTGATACTACCAATCTACACAAATACTACAATCATCGGAGGAAAAAAATAAATCATACATAAAGAAGTGGACAAGGTATATGGTACCAAGATAATAAACCCAACCCAAGGATGCTAATTAGTACAATTATATCCTATATATGCGATGTCTAAGAGAGTTAGATCGTAACCTACCTGTCATCCAACGACAAGCTGCTGGATTAATGATGTCCAAGCCCAAACTGCTTTGAGAGGCACTGATTCATGAACAAACTATCAACAACATATTATATGCATCAATACAAAGCTAACGATACCCATATTGCTTAAAGTTTAGTCAGGTCAAAATTTGGGTCAAAAGCAGGCCCGTGGGCCCTGTAACCTGAAATAGGAAATGAAAAATACAACAATATTCCTAACACTCCCGCGAATGCATGCTCAAAATTTGAGCAGAATTGGACCATGGGACGGGCCCCAAAATAGTCCGCAAACTCGAAAAACAAAGAGGGAATTCAAATGGAAATTTACAAAAATTAAAGAAGAATATACAAGATTAGAAGGCAACAAATGATCAAGAATCGAAAATATACAAGCCTCTAAGCTTTAGAAATGAACAAGGGTGATTAATGGAGGTTTTGGAGTTACTTTTAATGGAGAAATCATTTTTGAAGAAGAAGGATATAAGAAGAAATGGAAGGGTGGCCAGCTATTTAACCTGTCAACGCCCAGGGGCCAGGGCGGCCTAGGCATATTAGGGCGGCTTGGCGCAGGCGCGCCAGGGTAGCCAGGGCGCTGGTGCACCAGGGTGGCCAGTGTGCTGGCGTCAAGGCACACACTGTTGCCCACACCAGCAACCAGCAATAGCTAAAACTTCCATGGGGCATTTCGGGCATAATCGGAACGTGATACTCAAAAACTAATAATGCTAATAGAGTGGAAACGATATTCTGGACTCAACAGAATCGATAAAACTTCCATCGGAGCTCGATTTAATAAAAAGTGGCACTGCACCCAAAATTAACCTTTAAGCCAACTATTTCAAAATGGAACCTAAGGTCCAAAATCAAGTCTGGAAGCCTCGAGACTCAAACTAATGGTCTGTCTAGCCTAAACTCGATATTCCGAAGCTAATGACACTGTCAAAATTTCCATTTGAGGTCGTCTTCTCCGAATGTTGACCAAAGTCAAACTTTCAAGTTCAACTAGCTTGAAAAAGCAAAAACCCATGCAAAACTAAACCGAAAGCTCCCAGACCCCAACGAAGGGTCCATCCAGACCAAAATCCACGCTCCAGAGCTAACAAAACTATCAAAATTCAATTCCAAGTGCATTTACCAAGAATGTTGACCGAAGTAAATGATTTCCTAAGTTAAAGCTCTAAAATAGGGAAACGGCCATAATGGCCATGGCACGAAACCACCGGTCCCAGCAAGACATAAATGACTTGGGGCCACTACAAGAAACATCTAATAGTGCAAGAAAAGAATAAATGTGATAATGACCGAAAGGGTCATTACATCATCCACTACTAAAAAGGACTTTCGTCCTCGAAAGTTGTAGCATCCTAAGCGCACACGCAAGTGTACATGGTCGTGCAAGTAATAAAGTGGATCCTGCGAGCTGAATATCAATCCCACAGGGACTTAGTGTTTAGAAGACAATCCAAACTAAGTATTACTATTTGAATTAAACAAGTGTGATTCATAACCAAGAGAATTTGAGCTTATCTTTTGTAAACTAATTACTAGAAATAACGATGATATGAAATTCGGATTGTAAACAATATATGGAGACATCCAGGGTTGAGGCATTCACTACACATTCATGTGTAACCATGGTTTACATCCAGTGTTGGTGTTTATCATGGTTGTTGATCTACGGGGTTGATATTATAACCTGGGAATGGTCATATGTTGATCTACGGGGTTGATATTATAACCTGGGAATTGTCATCCTCTAAGTGATCTACCTAAATTAATCTCACAACTACATCGTTGAGCAGGGATGTGAGTCTTTAATTTGGATACATTCCACTATCTTCCTATTTTACTAACCAAGTGGGTGTTTAGGTATATTTCTATCCTAACCGCAAATCATCCTTTACGATTATTAACTAACAATAAAAGATATGATCCACACTCCTTATGTTCTTCATTCTGCCCCTCAACTCCTATGGTCAATTCGTTTTGAGACTTTGATTTATCCTAAAGTTCATGACGCTTTAGAATAGTTAAAACAAAAACGTAAGAACAATAACATGACATGATAAATGATTAAACCAACTATAAAACCATAATCAAACAATCATGTTGTAGCCTCAACCCTAGAAAGAGGGTGTTTAGCCACTCATAATCTAATTCATGATTACAAAAGTGTTATAGTTCATACAAGAATTAAGTAAAGAAAAAGTAGAGAATAAGAACCCTAAGGCAGACTGCTCCTTGTGTTTTGCAATCCAAAATTATCCAGAAGTGTTTAAAATTAAAGGTAAGTGTCCTATTAATAGCGTAGGATAACTTTCATCCGACGGGAATAGGGTATGTGACACGCTGGCCATTGCAGAGGCCAGCCTCCGTATCACGCTGCCTATCATGGCAGCCAGCTAGCATGGCACACTGCTATCGTTACAGCCTACTGAATTTGGCAGTTTCAAAGCTAGCTTGCTGATGAACGGTCAAATCATGCTCCCCAAAGTTGGAGGTCACAGCAATCGTACAGCAAAACAAAATTTATAATTCCCAACGGGTATCAGGGTCGTACCCAAGGGACTTGGAGCTAGCTAAATGAAGATTATGCAAAACGAGTTCACAATTAGAATAAATGCTTAAAATGAGAAAAGTAAAAGGTTGGGGGAATTGGGATGTTGTCACTACAATCACAATTCAAATCAAAGCTATAAACAAAAGCGGGTGTACCAAATTGAGTAGGTGACTAGGGATATGTATCCGATGGGGCTTTAAACATGGGATAGGGTGATTATCAATTCACACTTATTCTCGCTTATTAACATAAGTAGCATTGGTCAAGGGTATGGATTGTTATATCTCGATCAACAACCATATATCCGATAATCTTGGTTAGAGCATCATCGGTTTGATCAACAAACAACCAATCTAAGCTTGGGGAGATCACACTATCTCTAGCTTAGACCCTTAAGTGGGTGATTCCTTCAATAAGAGCTATTTCTAGCCTCAAATCTCAATGGAGTCCCAAGTTTCCACTAGTAATTTCACATCTGAAACCATGAAATCCTCTTTCAAGTAATAACATAGTCAAGTAATGAAAATTAATGTTTGCAACCACCAATTTTAGGATTAAAACTTGGTGAAACTACTAGACCCATGTCAAATAAGCAATTATAAAGATGAATTAACAACACCCACACCCATTTGTCAAGCACCCATCATCAACACACCCCTAGATAAGAGAAATTAGCCACTCATAGCAAAGGAGATAGATATACCAAAAAGGTAAGTCAAAATCCTCTTCATTAGAGCTGAATCTCAAATTCTAAGCTCAATTTGAGTACACAAATGGTTAACCAAGAAAATGGATTCAAACCCTCTTCTCTTTGGAGAGGAAAACTTGTTCTCAAGGAAAAAAGCTTTTTAAAATATTCAGGACTGAAGAATGTTATTTACAATTGTGCCTAAATTGGCTTTTTATAGTTTCCCAAAATGTCACTAAAATTTAGGACAAAATTGCCCTTCTGGTGGTGTGCGGCGTGACGTGCGGTTTGCACATCGAGATGTGCGCATCACACACCCTTTTCAGTCATACCGGTGACTTCAGCTAACTTTGGGAGCTTCATGCGATGGGGGTACGGTTCAAACCTTGGGATGTGCGCGTCGCACAGAGACCGCACCCCTTAGCAGATTCTTCAGTAGCTTTTGCAGCTTTATGCGGAGGAGGTGCAGTCCATACCTCGGCTTATACGTGTTGCAAGGCTACCACATCTTAGGTCAGAATCTCCAGGTTTTACAAAGACTTCACACTTCACTCATTTTTATCTCTTTTTGGGTCCATTTCTTTGTTTCTCATCATTTATCAAAAGTACCTGCATAGACATCAATAAAGTCCATAAGAACCTCTAAATCTATTCAAAATATAGCAATAATTCATGGATATAGGCTTAATAAGTTGGTAGATTACCGACTTATCACCTGCCTCTATGCCACGCCACTAAAATGGGGCATAGCCTCCATGGCACGATGGTGTTTCTTGGCTTCCCGTTTTTGCCTCCACAATAATCTTTCCATCTTGTTTTGTGTACCCAATGGTTTGTAGCTTGTTTGTACGCTTGAATTAACTTCCATACCTCCTCCAAAGGTATCCTATAACAACTCAAAATATACATTAGTCCATATAACACAATAGAGTTCATCAAAGCACACTAGAATATGCATAGATCAAGCTAGCAACGCTAAGTTCCTCGTCTAAACTCTAATTGCTCATTTTGACTCATTACTTGCTCCAAATCCATCATAAACACTATAAATATGTACGTTAGCCACAAAGTATACACTTACACCATATATACCTCAATAGCACATCAAGTTATCCTCAAAACTAAGCCAAACGTGCATAGATAATGATATTAAGGTGTATACATACGCCTAAGATCACCACCCTACACTTAAAGACTTACTCGTCCTCGAATAACTCTTCACACTAATTACACTTAAGGAACACTCTAATATCTCTATTACAACTAAGATACTCATGCTAGGACTACAACGACCACATGATAGCAAGTTCTACATTCGACATGCCATACTACAACTATAATCACATGAATGCTACTTCAAAACTTCCTTGCCTCAAGAATTGACTCCTCTCAGTTGACAAACTCATGCACAATACTCAATAAAGAGATCATATAAGCCAACTATCTATCATCAAACATGCGCCCTCACCACAAGAGAGTCACCCATATATACTCACATAATTGCAAGTTATCACAGGAATGGGTGTAAGATTCAAATTTCTCTCACTCTCACAAGGAATTCACATATCACATAAGATGAACCATAGGCTTGCCCGTAGTGTATTACTCCACTAATATCAGAATGTCAAAGCTCAAAATCAAGTAGGACTTTAATGGTTGTAATGTAGGCTAAGTGACGAGTAGGAACTATTTGGTTAAGAATAGTGACTATCTTTCCTAAGTGCTTTAATACACCACACTTTACATCAACCATCATCTCCAACCAATCTATTTTACACCACTATTACATTCCCAACTCTCTCTCGCTTTGCCCCATCTTTTTAAGCTAGCTTCCACATATTTGGTAGAGAGTGTTTGCTATCAACACATGATTCACTGTTCTTTTCATTACATTACTCCTTACCAATCAACATATAAACATTTTCAACACACCAAAAGCTATTATCTTGGGGCTTCAACTTCACTTTTTCTTTCTTCAATTTTACACTCCTTAACATCTTAGTTTCTTAACTAAAGCGCTTAGAAGTTTTAGATCAAATTGCGGGCAATTGATAGAAAAGGAGTAAGCTATAAATAAGGCTACCAAAGAATAGGCTAAAGGATCAACGCGGCTAGCTACGGTCATTCACAGAGGTTAGGTAAAGAGGGTATAAAACATGGATATCAAAGAATTGCCTATATTATATCCTAAACTCATCATTCTTTATTTCGCTTTGCAAACACACGGGGCAAGTTCTAGGCACCAAAATGCAATATGGAATAACAAGAACCTCACTCACTCTTGGCACATGTTCAAATCAAGAAGGCTACCTATAGACTCTTAACCAAGCAATTGCACCAATTCAAAATTAAGCCAACAAAGTCAGATAAAAGAGCCTAGGTGTCTCGCAGTAGTCTTCAATTTTTCAACTCATGCGATAGAATTAAATACCAGCTTGCTACAAGTAATCATGTGTAGCACCTAGCAAGAGCATATCTATTTATTCCTAATGATAAAAAAATTAAATTTACTCCTAAAAATCAAAAAGGATACTGGGTTCAAAGGGCTCCCCCTCAGAAAAGAACCAAAAAGAAAAACCGAGGGGTGGGTGAAGTGTGCTTCTACTAAACAGACCAACCATAAAATTGAAAACAAACAAAGATAAATCTTTTTGTAATTTTTTCTCATTTTATTAAAAAACATGCAAATAAATAAATATATAAATCCTATAGCGCTCGCCCTAACCAAAACGAAAGATTCCCACACCACACTTAAAACCATACTTTGTCCCTAAAGTATAAATTAAAATAAAAGATAGAAATACTCCCAGAGGCCTCTAGGCCTAGCTAGTAGCATCAAGTTCATCATAGGGGTTCGGAGGACCCCACACTTAGTGTGTTCCATGCTCCTTAGCAGAGATTTCAGGTACTCAGACTTCCCTTCAACCTGTTGACACAACATAAAAACAACACCAATGGTGATACTAAAGAAAAACTAAAAAGAATAAAAATACTACCTTAACTTGGGTTGCCTCCCAAGAAGTGCCTGATTTATTATCGCGGCATGAATTACATCACAACTTTCATTCACATTCTCTTATCCTCTTCCTCCTACTCGAGGCCCATCTTCTGCTTCTTTTCTGACCTCTCGTGTGCTCATACTCGAGGTCTGGGGCCTTTCTTGCACCCACCTTCTCATAATTTCATTTAGGTCCTTCAGGTTCAGGCTCTTTTGTCAATTTGGGCAGCTCCATGAGAGAGTCTGAAGAGGTAATTAGAGGTACGCTCTTTTCCACCCCACACTCATTCACTTCCATCGTTGTGATCATGCACAGATCTTTATAGTGTGAGGGTGTGTTGAGTGCTTTGTACACTATGAAGACCACTTTTTCATCATTTAATCTCATCTTGAGAGTGACCTCTCTCACATCAATCAAATCTCCACCAGTAGCCAAGAATGGACATCCTAATATGATTGGTACCCTGTCATCTGCATCATAATCAAGAACAATAAAGTCAGCAGGAATAATGAACTTACCAACCTTGATGAAAACATCCTCTATGATTCCTTTAGGGACCACTCTAATCCTATCTGCCATCTGTAGCACAACTGAGGAGGGCCTTGGCTTCCCCAACCTACGAGTATTAAATAATGAGAGGGGCATCAATTTGATGCTTTCCCTCAAATCACTCAAGGCTTGGATAATATCACTTTCACCAATTTGTATGGGGAGTGTGAAACTCTCAGGATCCTTGAACTTTTTTGGCATCTTTTTTATCACCACAGAACTGCACTCCTCAGTAAGTGCCACAGTCTCAATATCCGCTAATCTACTTTTATCAGCCACCACATCCTTCAAGTACTTAGCATACTTAGGCATTCCCTACAAAACATCCAACAAAGAAAGGTTAATGTGAAGTTCTTTGAACGTGTCAAAGAACTTCTTGAAATACGCATCCTCTTTGGCTTTGATATGCTTTTAAGGGAATGGTGGTACTGGTCTATATTAAGTCTCCTCAATTGGATTTTTTCTAGAGTACTCGGACTTTCCCTTTTTGCCAGCTTCTTCAGACTCAGTCTTCTTTTCTGTCTGCTTAGAAGTAATCAACTCTTCTTGCACCTCATGATTTTTCTTTGTGGGTGCATCATTCAAATCTCTGCCACTCTTCAAGGTGATTGTCATTACTTGCTTGGGAGCTTCTATGTCACTAGGCAAACCCCCATTGGGGTCTTGTATTTTGTGCCTGAGCTAGCTGACCCAACAGAGTCTCTAGATTCTTTTGAGCCAATTGTTGATTTTTGATCTCTGCAGCCATTTGTTCTAAGTTGGCCAAAAAAAATTCAAGGTCTCTTCTATATTGCTAGCTTGAGTATTGCTCTGAATACCTTACTACTATTGAAACTGTTGTAGTTGAGCCTTATTAGTGCCCCATGAGTAAGTGAGCTGACTCTGCCAGTTACGATTGTAGGCATTACCATAGTTTTGGTTGCCTTTCTGTGCATTGCCTACAAAATTCACCGACTCCGAATTCGTTCCATACAGGTCTGCTAAATAACCGTTAATACCACAAGTTTCACACCAAGTTTGAACCTGATGCACTACATTAACCTGAGCCTAAGGTTGAGCCATACTCAGCTTGCTAAACTGAGTCATCACCTGATTCTGAAATGTGGCCAACTGTGAAGCCAATGCTGTGACACTATCTACCTCTATCATACTTGTAGGCCTCTTTACCATATTTTAGGACATATCACCATGCCACTCTGGATTAACTTGTGCAATGCGATCAAGGAGAGTGTATAGCTCATTATATGTCTTCTCTAATGCTTGACCACCTGGGGATTTCCGTAAAGAGAAGATTCTCTTTCTACATTGATGACCTCCCTCTTTCTTCCTTTTTGACTGGTGAGACGAAGTCGCATTGATTGAATCGGTTCTGATCTTCGCGGCTCCCTATTCAGTGCTATGCATGCTTCCTTGGTAACTTCTAGTTTTGATCAGGGAAAGCACTGAAAATGAATCTGCTAATGAAGGTTACAGATTCGGTCAAGAGGATGCTTTTTTACATTTCAGTTCAGATACGTTGCTCGACTTGCACCTTTGCACGCTCGACCGCTCCCCCATCCCTCCTAGCCGGTATCAACAACAAGGAAGAAACAACCAAAAACAACAACTAACTATGGCTCTTGGCCCCGGGGTTGAACCATATCCCCCTTCTGTTAATCGAGAGTGTGACGAAGTGAACCGAAAATATTGTGCGGTAAACTGATGTCGCTGAATCTAGCAAAATCTTTGTATTATGCTCAAGGCTTTCAACAAAGGTATGAGCTAATACCTCATTATTATGTTGGTGATGTAGGCAATCTCTGAGGAGAGACTTGAATCTATCCCATGCATGATAGAGATTGTCATCTGGCTTTTTCTTAAATCTCAAGATTTCACTCCTTAGCTTTGCAGTTTTTCCCAAAGGGAATAATCAAATGAGAAACTTCTTTGCCAAGTCATCCTAAGTTGTGATCGAATTTGAAGGTTCTACCTTCAACCATTTATTTGCTTCTCCCAATAGTGAAATGGGAAAAGTGTGAGCCTCATGTAGTCTGTGGAGACTCTTGCGGGAATGAAGGTGTCACTGATCTCCAAAATATTCTGTAAATGAACTTGTGGGTCCTCATGTGACAACCTTGTGAACTGCCCGCTTGTGTGCCACAATTGCATCATGTTCTATTTTAGCTTAAATTGGCCTCCTGTGGCTGGATTTTGAATGCCGGAGGTTATATTAGTTGCGAATGGGATTGCCACTTCACGCACTATCCTACGATCTGATGGTGGTTCATTCAACAAGACTGCAGGAATAGTCTCAGCCTATTGAACTTGCGGGATTGGGTTGAGAAGTGTTGCTTCTCCCCTTTCTTGGGGCAAGTGCTACTCAGGTTTGGGAGGTGGTTCAACCAATTCCTTATCCCTTTCCAGCTTGCTCGAGACTAAATCCTATCACTGCAAATTCAGTAGCTAAGACCAAGTTATTAGAACTTATAAACAAACTAGTAAAAACAAAAATTAGAAGGTTGCTAATTTTCAAGTCCCCAGCAATTGCACCAAAAACTTGTAGCCCCAAGCGTACACGCAAGTGTACATGGTCGTGCAAGTAGTAAAGTGGCTCTTGCGAGCCGAATATCCATCCCACAGGGACTTGGTGTTTGGCAAACAATCCAAACTAAGTATTATTATTTGAATTAAACAAGTGCGATTCGTAACCAAGAGAAGTTTGAGCTTATCTTTTTTAAACTAACTACTAGAAATAACGACGATATGAAATTTGAATTGTAAACAATATATGGAGGCATCTAGGGTTGAGTCATTCACTACACATTCATGCATAACCATGGTTTACAGCCAGTGTTGGTGTTTATCATGATCGTTAATTTACAGGGTTGATATTATAACCCGGGAATGGTCATCCTCTAAGTCATCTACCCAAATTAATCTCACAACTACATCGTTTAGCAGGGATGTGAGTCTTTAATTCTGATGCATTCAACTATCTTCCCATTTACTAAACAAGTGGGGAGTTTAGATATATTTCTATCCTAACCGCAAATCATCCTTTACAATTATTATCTAACAATAAAAGATATGATCGACTCCTTACGTTCTTCATTCTCTCCATCAACTACTATGGTCAATTCGTTTTGAGACTTGGATTTATCCTAAAGTTCATGACACTTTAGAATAGTTAAAACAAGAACGTAAGAACAATCACATGACATGATAAATGATTAAACCAACTATTAAACCATAATAAAACAATCATGGTGTAGACTCAAACCTAGAAAGAGGGTGTTTAGCCACTCATAATCAATTCGTGATTATAAAAGTGTTGTAGTTCATACAAGATTTAAGTAAAGAGAAAAAGAGAATAAAAAACCTAAGGCAGCCTCTTCCTTGTGTTTTGCAATCCAAAATTATCCAGAAGGGTTTACAATTGAAGCTAAGTGTCTAATTTATAGTGTAGGATAAGTTTCATCCGACGGGAACAGGATCCGTGACACGCTGGCCATCGCGGAGGCCAGCTTCCATGTCACACTGCCTATCGCAGCATCCAGCTAGTATGCCACGCTGCTATCATGGCAGCCCACTGTATTTGGCAGTTTCAAAGCTGGCCTGCCTTCGTTCCACGCCACTAAAATGGGGCATAGCCTCCGTGGAACGGGGGTGTTTCTTGGTTTCTCGTTTTCGCCTCCAACACAATCATTCCATTTTGTTTTGTGTCCCTATTGGTTTGTAGCTTGTTCTGAGGCTTCAATTAACTTCCATAGCTCCTCCAAAGGTCTCCTACAACAACTCAAAACACACATTAGTCCATATAACATAATAGAGTTCATCAAAGCACACTAGAATATGCATAGATCAAGCTAGCAACGCTAAGTTCCTCGTCTAAACTCTAATTGCTCATTTTGACTCATTACTTGTTCCAAATGGATCTTAAACACTATAAACATGTACGTTAGCCACAAAGTACAGACTTACACCATATATACCTCAATAGCACATCAAGTTATCATCAAAACTAAGCCAAATATGCATAGATAATGACATTAAGGTGTATACATATGCCTAAGATCAATAGTCAAGAACAAGGAAGTACATGTAGGCTCAAACAGCTACGGATACTTAGCCCCCATCTCCCTCTCGATCTCCCAAGTATCCTCCTCAACTGGATGGTGTCTCCACTAAAATTTCACAACCAAAAACTCCCTAGACCTCAGCCTTCTGATGGCTCTGGCCAAAATAGCTACCAGTTCCTCAACAAAGGCCAACCTCTCATACAATTGAATCGTGTCCCACTGCAACACATGAGACTCGTCTGGAACATACTGTCACAACATCGATACATGAAATACAGGATGCATAGCTGAAAACATCAGAGGCAAGGTTAGCGTGTAGGCAACACTACCAACCCTCTGAAGAATCTTAAACGGTCTAATGTACCTGGGGATAAGCTTGCCCCATCGACCAAATGTCATCACGCTCTTCATGGGTGATACATGGAGGAATTCTAAATCACCAACACTGAACTCTAAGGCATGAAGTCTATGATCAGCGTAGCTCTTCTGCCTACTCTGAGCTGCTGAAAGTCTATCCTGAATCACTCTAACTCTATCTAGTCAATTGCAAAGCAAATATGTACTCTACAGCCTAGACTCTAAACCATCAAACTAGCCAACTGGCGATCTGCAACGCCTACCATACAATGCCTCAAAATGTGCCATGACAATGCTTGAATGAAAACTGTTATTATAAGCAAACTCAGCCAAAGGCACAAACTGATCCCAAGAACCTCCAAAGTTAAGAACACAGGC